>CAKNYM010052522.1:184395-210314 GCA_932195095.1 Andricus curvator | reverse complement strand
AACTGATCTTTTCTGGTTTAAAATTCATGCATTTTGTTGAAAAGCCACCTTCTTTTGGCAAAAAATTAATCTTTTTGGGTAAAAAGGTAGAAATTTAGAATATTTAGTTTAAAATGATTTTTTTCTTAAATTCCACTATTCTGCAGAAAATTCGTTTCTTTTCAGTAAAAAATAATTTTCTTGACTGAAAATGTAACTACATCAGTTTGGGCTAAAATTACATTATTTTAAATAAAAAATTGTTTTTTTTTCTGGATGAAAATTCATGTATTTTGTTGAAAATTCGTCTTCTTGGTCAGAAAATTAATCTTCTTTGATAAAAGTTCATCTTTTTTGGATAAACTAAATTGTTTTTCATTTCAGATTAAAATAATTTTTTTTTTAAGAATGTTTAGCTAAGAATTCATTTTTCTGTTTTAAAAATCAACTACTTGGTTTGAGGTTTTTAAACAAGTTAATCTTCTTAATTAAAAAATTACTTTTTTGTTGAAAATAGTGACTATTAAATTTTTAGTTGAGAATTTATGTTTCCTATTTCCAACTACTTGATTTAAAGTTGAAGTAATGTAAAAAAAATCAGCTTTTCTGGTTGGGAATTCAATTTTTTGTTAAAAATTCGTCTTTTTTAGTTCAATTCAACAATTTGAAAATTCGATTTGTTTGTTGTTGTTGAAAATTAGTTTTTCAAACTGCATCGATTCCCTTTTTGGTTGATTTTTTATTTATTGGCAAATTCAACTGTTTCGTTGAAATTTGATCTTTTTTTACTGAAAATTATCTTTCTTGTTGAAAATTCTTCTTTTGTGGTTTAGAAATTAACTTCCATCTGAAATATTTGTCTTTTTAGCTTATAAACTTAACCATTTTGTTGATAAAGTTAAGTCTTTCAGTAAAAAATTAATCTTATTGGTTGAAAATTCTACTCTCTTGACTGAAAATGAACTTTTTGGTAGAAAATTAAACTTTTCGGTTTGAAACTTAAACTGTTTTTAAAAAAAAATCATCTTTTTGGATTGAAAATTTAACAGCTTGATTGAAAAAGCAACAATTAAATTTTTTTGTATTTGAATTTTATTTTTTGATTAGAGAAGTGACATGTGTTACGAATCCTTTGCGTTTAATGGAAAAAAGTGTTTTACTTGAATACGAAATACCTATCCCAAAAAAAGTTTTCAAGCGAACTGTGTTGATTTTTTTTATTTTCACCCTATACATTTTGGCAAAGATCTACCAGTGTTGTATAAAAAGTTTGCAGATTCATTTCGTAGATTGCAGGTTTGAGATTAAATCCTCCATGGATTTCCACATCGAGAGAGAAAAGACTACACCGATAACGTCCTGATTCGTAAAAGATGGCCGGAGGGATTCAGAGCGAATCAGAGTTTTATTCTACTTTTTTTATACAATTCCAAGTTCTAAACGAACCAGAAATCGAATTCAGGAATAGGTGATACTTTATGTTAATCTTGATCCACCATCAAAATATTTATATTTTTTTTATTGAAAATTAATCTTTTAACTGAAAATTTTTATTGTGGAACGTTCGTCTTTTTGGGTTAAAATTTTAACTATTTCGGGGGAAAATTCATCTATTTTAATAGGAAATTGATGTATCCGGTTGTAAATTAAATTTTTGTTTAAAATTCACTTTGTTGCTTGATAATTTAACAATTTGATCAGAAAATTACTATTTTTCTTGAGAATTTGTCTTATTGGGTTGGAAATTCAAGTTGTCGGGAAAAAATTTATTTTCTTAGCCTAAAAACTACCTATTTGCTACCCATAATCCAAATTACTATTCTTACTTCCAAGCGCCTTGCCCTGAACTTCCGTTTCCCCTTACCATTATCAATCTCAAAATTGGATTCTATTCCGCAACTCTGCTTCCTAATTCTCATTTAGGAGTCATTTTTTTCCTACCTTGTGCCATCAGCTCTCTCTATCAGATCTTCCAGATTCTTCATCCATTCCTCCCCCTGACCATTTCCATTCAAAATCCACTTCACTCTCTCTTCCATGCTCCTTTTTCCCCTTTGTTACCTGTATACCTCTCTAACACATGCAGTTATGTTCCTTGCTCATTCCCATTCTGAATTTTACCACTCTATTCCATTTGATCTCCTTTTTAAACTTTTTGTTTAGGTACTCTGGTGTTTCCTGCATCCTAAACATTCTATACCAGCTGTTGTACCTTGAATCCGTGATTTTTTCCCATATTTCCTGCCCTTGCCTTGCCGTTATCTCTTTCTCTATTCTCTACCACTCTCTACCTCTCACTTGCATACCACACTCATACCATATTTCATATCTCTCCTTCTCCCATTGCGAACGTCCCATGTTACCCCTCCTCTCTTCATCCATAACCTCCCTGATACACTTGTGCAATTCTGCTTCCCTCTCCTCTTCTTAGTTTCTCTTCATAATTCCAGGCTCTTTCCAGTTGCCTGACAATCATTTTCTTTTATCATATTTCTTCCTTCAGCTTATAAAATCGGCAGCTCCAACTCACTTCCATGACTCATCTCAAAAATCTCCCATGCAGACTTTCCACTCTCTTGTGCTATTTCCATTCCCAAATTTCTAGTTCATGACTTAACACAGACCATACTAACACATCGAATATCTACACTCTTATCCTCTAGTCGTCCTTAAACCTTCTTTTACCTATAACCCATACTTTTATTAATACCTTACTCACGCACTCTGATCTCTTTCTCACCTGCAGCACGCTTCCGCCTCTCGGTTCGAAAAAAAATTCTGGGTAGCAAAACTCCTCCATCAAGTCTACCAGAGCGTTATTATTCTTCCATTCATATTCTACTCTATGCTTTCTTACTTCTGAAACATCATCTTAGTCTTATTAAAGTTCACTCTTAGACCATTTACTCTCACATACTGTTTCAATACTCTTATCATCAGATTCATCCCTCTTTCATTATTTGCTACTAGCACTAGGTCATCTGCATGTGCTAGTGAATGCACTTTGCCTGTTCTTAATTTTGTTCCCCCTTTACCTTTCCTCCCAATGTTCTCGTTTAAGTATGCTATAAGAACACTAAATAGAAGTGGGCTCAAGGGGCACCCTCGCCTGAGCTCCCTTTCCTGTCCAGAATTCCTTTCCTTTCTTTTTTCATTGATTGACCCTTATCCTAGTTTCCACAAAATATTTTATTTATCCTCTCTAATAGACCTTTGTCTACATGTCACATGATCTTAGTCTTATTCACGTTCGCTATGAGACCCTTTACTCTCACATACTGTTTGAACATTCTCTTGAAATTTAAGAATTTTAAACTAGATGAAAATCAAATTCACAATCCTATTTAACGTCCAATACTCAAGTTAATGTATAGAATTCCTGAAAATAAAACAAGAATCCAACGATAAAATTTGGACAACTACCACAAAATCTCCCATTGCAATTCATAAGACCAAAAAAAAATTTGTTTCTTTGGACAAAAATAAAAAAGAGGAAATAAAAATAAGAAGGCATCCAACCAAATCCCCTTCCTTCTCTTTTTTATTTCTTTCGTCTATTTTATTTTCATTAATATCAAATCACAATATGAAAGCATTTATGATATTTACTAACGTTTTGGTGCTCATACTGCACCCTTATCAAGATAAGACAAATTAGAGCAGGTGGGAACAGCGACGAAACAACGACGCTATCTCCTCGATACTTGAGATCTAAGTGTGGGTCAAAAGCCAAATCCGTTATAAACACATCAGGAATAAGAGAAAGTCAAGATTCATGCAAACATATTGCTAAAGATAATTAATCATACTAAAATAACTTTGTATGTTTAGCAAGAACACTCTTATAACAACGTCCCAAACGAACATCACTTTTATGTTCCTCCATCCTAGTATTAAGAAGTCTCCCAGTCTGTCCCACGTAAGTCATCTTACAGATCTTGCAAGTGATCTTGTAAGCAACACCACCTTTTTCAAATTTATGTAAAGGATCTTCACAAAAAGTTATTATTGAATCTATTTTAAATGGTCGACGGAAAATAGTATGAATATTAAATGTTTGCAACATAAATTTAATAGTTTTCGAAATTTGACCAAAAAACGGGAGAACAACAGTATTAAAAGAACTATATTCTCTCAAATCCTTCTGGCTATCTGTTGATAAAATGTTATTTTGTTTGATTTTGATTTGTTGAATTGTAATTGTGATATGTTTCTCAATTAAATTTGTGGGTGATGATTAAGAAAAAGGATGTTCCTAACCATACTCTAATTCTTTTTGTGAAATGAAACGTGGGACATACCTAGGCTCAACTAAGTTTTTGATTACTGCAATTTTGTTTTGAAAAGGATGAGCCGACAAGAAATTTGAAATTCTACCTGAATATGTACTTTTCCTATACCAATTGGTAATAATATTACCATCCTGACCCTTAATTACTTCAATGTCCAAAAAACTGATTTTATTATTTTTTTCTATTTCAGGGGTAAATTAAAATTTTGGATGAAAACTGTTAAAAGCATTGATAACTGCCTGCAACTTTCCTAGAGGAACACATGATAAGGTGTCTTCAACATGCCGAAAGTAAAAGGGCAAAACAAAATCTAGCTTCTTGAAAGCAAAGACCTTCAAATGTTCTATAACTATTTCTGCTAAAATTGGAGAAATGAGTAAACCTATGGGAGTACCAAATTTTTGCCTATAAAAAGATCCATTGGATTTAAAATAAGTTCAGTTCAGAATAAAAACTATCCCTTTGATGAAATCTTTTTGACTTAATCGAGTATGTGTTCTTATATTTTTCTATCTATTTAAAATTGCCTGTTTAACAAACTCAAGGGGTAAGATCGGAAACATTGCATGGACATCCAAAGAAATCATTACATGGTCATCAGGAACAGTTTTTTGAATAATAATTTTTTTGAATTCCCAGCTATTATTGATATTGTATTTGGAAGTTGTAATGAAGTCTTTAAGTATCAAACTAAAGTTTTGTTCTAAAAATTTCATAGGAGTGTTAATAGTTGAAATAACTATTCTCAAAGGATAGCTTTCTTTATGAATCTTTCTCAAACCATAACATCTGGCAAGAACTGTGTCTTCAGTATTTATATTAGTCGATCTTATATATTTACCTAAAAGTCCATTCTTTCTCCAATTGTCTAGAATCTTGAAAGTGTCTCTTCTTAATTGTTTTAACAGATTTTTATTCAATAAATTAAAATGATCACGATTGACAAGTAAATCCGCCATATTCCTAATGATGGTTATTATTGTTATTAATATTTTTTCTTCATACAAACTGTCATACTGCTTTTATCAGCATTCATGCAAATTATATCAGAGTTGCTTCTAAGAAAACCTTTCGTTATCATGAAACCTTCAGAAATTTTACGGTCAATACTGCTAATATGCAAACAATTCTTATCAACAAAGTTCTTTGAAAAGTGTAAAACCTTGTTTCGGAAATCTTGCTGATCTAATATTGGAATTTTGTGTATACTTGATTCAACATCTTTGACGATTTCCATAATTTGTTTCGAATTCCTTTTTATCATATGATTACTATAACCTTTACCTCATCCGAGAATATCTTTAACTGAATCAGAAATTTGAATATCTGCCAAATTTACAAACCAAGGATCCCTATCTTCTTCATCAAAAGTCTTATATAAATTTAAATTTTGCTCTTGAAAATTAGTTTGTTGATTCATCAAAATAGAAAGTTTGTTTTCATGTTTTTTATCATTGTTTGAAAATCTTCGAATAATGAAAATCTGATGTTTGAAAAGATCAATGATTTTATCTTGTTGTAAACATACTTCTAATTCCCTTCTAATTCTGCACATTTTTACTGTTAAAAAACTAACATGATTTGAATTTGCTCTCTCATTTTTCTTTCCCCTTTTTTATTTTTGTCCAGAGAAACAAAGTTTTTTTGTTTTCAGGAATTGCAATAGGAGCATTTTGTGATAGTTGTCCAAATTTGAAAGTTGGATTCTTGTTTTATTTTCAGGAATTCTATACTATAACTTGAAAACTCTCATTGTCAGATTCATCCCTCTTTCATCATCTGCTACCAGCACAACTTCATCTGCATATGCTAGTGAATACACTTTGCCTGATCCTCGTTTTGTCCCCCTTTACCTTTCCTCCCCATCTTCTCCATTAAGTCTGCCAGAAGAACAGTACACAGAAGTGGGCTTCCTTCCTCTCCAGAATCCCTTTCCTTTCTTCGTTCATTGATTCACCCTTATCTTAGTTTACACAACATTTTTCCTTGATCCTCTCTCATGAACCTTTGTCCACTCCTCTTTCTTTCATGGCTGTCCATAACCAGAGCTTGGTTTATTTTACTCGTAGATACCCAGTAAAAGATGCATATAGTATAGGTCCAAGAAAGAAATTATTAACCGCGAATATTATGGGATTGTTCTCAAGTATTGTATTTATTATATTGTATTTATTGATTGGCCCATAGTACTAAGTAGTCTTCTAAGAAACAGATAATACTGTAGTTATTGAATTGCTAACACAAATTGTAATACAAATATTAAAGTAGATTAATAACTATATACGACGGATAGGCACAAATCGATAAGTTAATTTGAAATACTGAGATGTAACTACTAGCTTTTTAACAATTCATAATGATATGAAATATAATAATGCGGACAATGAAGCGTTGGTTTATACAAATAGGTATCCTTAGAGATCCCCTCCCAATAAAGTATCTCTGCAGCTTACAAGTTCTATGTCGTGGAACAGTATGGACCTCTTTTTTTACGAAGTTTCGGCTGATTAGGTTGTCTGTTGTTACTAAATTTAGAAAAGGAGATACTTGGATGTCTTAATTCGAAAGAGATTGTGCAGTAAATTACCCATTAAACATTGCCTTCTCTTGGCAACGTTGAAAAGGCCAGCATGCCTGTATTCTATTATATGCTTGAGCTTGGATATATTATTAATGAATAAAATGCAAGCATTCAGTAAAAAATTGGTAGAATGAGGCTCCTAACTAGGAGGATCTCTGTAGGTGCGGGTATTTATGACATGCTCTTTTCTGGAAAGAGCAAGGTTAAGCATGTGACCTAAGTCCTTATCCATCAAAGGCTTTAAGAAAATCAAATAATACCACAATTGTGATCTTATCATCGATAGCAATTTTAAAATCAGTTTTAGATTTCGAAGTAGGTGTTTCTGTTCTGCGCTTACACCGGAAGCCCGATTGCATTGGATTTATTAATTTTATCAAGGTATGTGGTAAGCTGCTTGTGGACTATCCGTTCAAGGGGTTCAGAGATGACTCAAAGAATTTTTTAACAATTTTATCAACAATCAGGGAAAATACGTACCTGTTTGATATTATTGAGCTCCAGATTAGAAAGAAATGCAGTGGGATATTGGCCATATGTGTCAGAAAGATATCCTAATCATTTGCAAATGGTTCAAAGAACTGATTCATGGAATACAAAAATATCTCACAAGTAGAAGCTCGTGCTATATATAATTGATGAAATAAAAACTATCAGAAAATTCATTAGTTACACTGATAACCAAATTCTTCATTAAAACAGTAATCAGATTCTCTTCCGTTAGGAAAAACGAGGATCCTTCATACTGTGGTAGTAACAAATTAGAAATTAGAAAGACATCTGTTCTAAATATTCATCTAAACTCTTATCTGTTATCTAAACATTCACAGAAAAAACAGAGGGTAAAATGTGATTCAGGTGAAATGTTTGGGGTGTAAGGTATCTGTTCGTTTTCGATGAAGAAACTTCAAATCTAGTCTTTTCTCAGATTAATCGGTAGAATATATAAAGGTAGCTAAACCAGGATTTTTATCAATTTTTTCTAAATTTTAGTTCAATAAGCAAGCTCAAGGCATATGTAATTAATAAGATGAGAACTATAGTATACATTATCTTACCAAAAACATCTACAATGCAACACATTCCACCAAGTAAAAAATTATCAGTACAATCAACACAGTTCATGATTCATTAAATTTTAAAGAAGATTTACTTGGAACGCTTTTTCTCTCACAATATTGGCTTAGAAAATTCAACTAGTTTGTTGAAAATTCGAGAGTTTTGTCAACAAATAATTTTTTATTATACAAATATATTTTTTATTATATGATCTTTATATTATCTCAATTCATGTTGGCTTCAACTTCTTTCTAAAAAATTCATTCTTATTTCTTTGCAAATTGAACTATTTTGAAAAACAAATATTTTGTTGAAAATTAATTTTTTTGGTCAAACATTGTTTTTTTACAGAAAAGTAAACTATTCTACTCTGGATTAAAAATTTATCTTTCTTAGCGAAAAATTCGAATATTCAATTTAAAACTAATGAGTTTTGTGGAAAAATCGTTTTTTTTTTTTGGTAGAAAATGAATATCCTTGGTTGGGAGTTGAACTTTTTTAATAAAACTTAATTTTTTCAGTTAAAGATTCACCATTTGTATTAAGTCTTAAGTATTTTGTTGAAAATGCGTTTTTCAAACTGAAAATTACACTATTTAATTTCTGGTAGAAAATTAATTTCCTGAAATTTAAATCAATCTTTTTGTTCAAAAATTCAACTAATTGGTTGAAGGTTCATGAATTTTGTGACAAATTAATTTTTTTGTTAGAGATTAATCAGTTTAGTTGAAAATTCAATTTTTAACTAGTTAGATGAGAAATTTATATATAGTTGATAAACACTGATATTTTTCATTTATTTTACACAGAATAATTTATGAAACAAATGAAAAATATCATTGTCTTGTCCACTTTATATAAAATATAACTTTTCCACCTGGGTAAATAGTTGAATTTTGAACTAAAAAAGATAATTTTTCAAGCAAATTGTTGAATTTTTCATTAAAAAAGATAAAATTTCTATTCAAAATTGGACATGAAAATTTTCAGTCACAAAGATTACTTTTTATCAAATAAAATTTTTTTGTAATAAAATAGATAATTAACCAAGAGATTAATTTTCAACTAAAATGATGAATATTCAAACAAAACAAAAAATAATTGAAATTATAGTTTTATCGATATTAATTTCAATATTATAATAGGAATTTTTTACTGAAATCTTAAACCAGAAAAGTTGAAAAAAATTTGGAAATCAATTTTTCTTCAATATCGCATTTTTTTATTTTGTTCTAGGTATAATATGAAAATTCCTTATAATTTCAACTTTCATTTGAAAAAAAATGATTAATTGATATTTAAACAAAATGAAATTGTCTAGGCAATTTTAATTTGTTTCAACATTTACGAGTATTCTTAAAAAACAGATAAGTACATAAAAATATTAAAATCTGTCGAAAAATTGGTGAGAAACAATGTTTCTCCTGCTCTCCTTATCTAGTTGTAAGGAGAGAGATAGAAAACGGGACTGGAGTAAACTATGAAGAATTGGAAAAAGGGAGAAGGAAAGACAATTAATATCAAGATGAGGGATGATTGAGGAATCAAAATATAATAAATGGCATAAGATGATAAAAATGCCAGGAGTACCAAAGTATTTAAAAAAGGGATGGGGAGAGAGAAGATGGACATGAATAGTAAGATGAAGATCGAGAAACGAAATGCGGGAAGGGGTGTGTTTGGGAAAAGATAGATAATAGTAGCACTATCTATTATTAATAGATAGTGCAGAGTCTTTAAATGAGAAGCGGAAATATAAAAGAATTGATGATCAGGATTATGAAGAGAAATTGAAGATAGAGAAAGCTCGCAAGAGAATGAGGTTAAGATTTTAGGGAAGGATGAATTGGAGAAAGGAGTGGATAGAAGAATTTGTGGGGTCTAGAGGAGCAAATAAGAAAGACTAAAAGAGTGAATATGAAAAATGTCAACGTTGAGGTAGGAGATAAGTAAAAGGAAAGAAACAGATGTTGATAAAAAATAAAAGTAAGGATCTAGTTATAAGAAGAGATATAGAAGATGGGACTGGAGTAAACTATGAAGAATTGGAAAAAAGGGAGAGGGAAAGACAATTAATAGAAAGATAGGGGATGATTGAGGAATCAAAATATAATAAATGGTATAAGGTTATAAAAAAATACCAAAGTATTTACAAAAGGGTTAGCGAGAGAGGAGATGGACAAGAATAGCAAGATCAAGATCGGGAAACGAAGTGTGGGAAGGAATGTGTTTGGGAAAAGACAGATAATAGGTAGTGCAGAGTGTGTAAATGAGAAGAGGAAATATGAAAGAATCAATGATCAGGATTATGAAGAGGAATTGAAGATAGAGAAAGCTCGCAAGAGAATGAGGTTAAGATTTTAGGGGAGGATGAATTGGGGGAGGAGTGGATAAAGGAATTGGTGGGAGCTAGAGGACTGAATACTAAAGAATGAAATAGTGAATGTGAAAAATTTCAACCTTAGGTAGGAGAGAAGTAAAGGAGAAAAAACAAAAGCTGCTGACAAATAGTAATAAGGATCTAGATATAAGGAGAGATATAGAAAACGGGACTGGAGTAAACTATGAAGAATTGGAAAAAGGGAGAAGGAAAGACAATTAACAAAAAGATGCGAGATGATTGAGGAATCAAAATATAATAAATGGCATAAGATAATAAAAATGCAAGGAGTACCAAAGTATTTAGAAAAGGGATGGGGAGAGAGAAGATGGACAAGAATAGCAGGATCAATATTGGGAAACGAAGTTTGGGAAGGAATGTATTTGGGCAAATAAAGATAATAGAAAGTGCAGAGTTTGTGAATGGGAAGAGGAAAAATGGAAGAATTAATGATCAGGATTATGAAGAGGAATTGAAGATACAGGACGGCTGGCAAGAGAATGAGGTAAAGATTTTTAGGAAAGGATGAATTTGAGGAGGATTGGATGAAGGAATTGGTGTGTGCTAGAGGAGTGAGTGAGAAAGAATCAAAGAGTGAATGTGAAATTTGAGAGGAAAAGACAATTAATAAAAAGATAGGGGATTATTGAGGAATCAAAATATAATAAATGGTATAAGATGATGAAAAAAGCCAAAGTGTTTAGAAAGGGGTTAGGGAGAGAGGAGATGGAGAAAAATAGCAAAATCAAGATTGGCAAACAATGTGTGGGAAGGGATGTATTTGGGAAAATAAAGATAATAGATAGTGCAGAGTCTGTAAATGGAAAGAGGAAAAATGGAAGAATTAATTATCAGGCTTATGAAGAGGAATTGAAGATACAGGAAGCTGGCAAGAGGATGAGGTAAAGATTTTAGGGAAGGATGGATTAAGGGAGGAGTGGTGAAAGAATTGGTGGGGGTGATAGGAGCGAATGAGCAAGAATGAAAGAGTGAATGTGAAAAATGTCATAGTTAGGTAGGAGAGAAGTAAAAAAAACAGAAGTTGCTGAAAAATAGAAGTAAGCATGTGTATAGTTATCAATAAATGGTAAATCTGTTCAAACTAAGCTTCAATCCACACATGAGGGTCGTAACTTTTACAGAACTGGTGTTAACATCTTCTCGCTGGAGCTCTTTCGCCAACAGATAAACTTAGCTCTTGTGGGATTAAGTTCTAATTTCCCGTTCAAACATAAGGCGCAAGTTCGCAGTTTCGACCGAATATAATCTAAAGCTGAATCAACACTAGCAACCCCAAGGTGCAAGACATAGTGTACTGGGAAATACAACAAATAATGTATTCTCTCTCCAAATTTGAATCTGTTATAATTTTTACTAATTTCAATTAGGAAGTTAACCCTTGTTTGCCACACTTCTGGGGTGATCTACACCGTAGTGAAAAAAATTTATTACAAAAATGAACTATTGCATATTTTCACTTGAAAATTTTATCAGATCTAAGAGCTTACTTTAAAGGATTAAATATGTTTTATAGCCAAACATTTAAATTAAGTATTAAGTAAATAATTATGAAAGTAAGGACAAATGGCCGTGGGGTGTTTTTTACCCCAGTGTGACAAACAAGGGTTAATTCTAGATAAGCAATCAGTTATTTTGTGCTCGATTATGAATGAGAAATCAGCGAAGAAAACTTGAGGAATCCACTTCAGTTAATTTTTTAATATTTAAGGATATATTGTAGCTTGAAATTCATTGATTAGAATGAAATCTAAACTAGACTAGTATAATCAGTCAGGCTGTCAAATGAATAAAATGAAAAAAAACTTTTTAATTTAATATGTTCTTGAAGTATTGTACAATGTACATGATTATTTTTGATTTAAGAAATAAAATTTAAAAGTTTCGTCAATTATATATTATGAGAGAAGTATTGATTCAAATATTTTGTTGTAAATTCATCTTTTTCGGACGAGCACAAATATTTTTAATTTCGAAAAAAAAATTAACTACTTGGAGAAAAATTAACTTTCATTGTTGAATTGTTGACTTAACACATATGAAACCTATGAAAATCTTTTTTAATTTTCTCAAGAATTTTAGAAAAATAAAATTCATATAAAGTTAAAGACAAATACATCAACATAAAAAATAGATATTTATGAATTTATAATTTAGAAAATGCATTAAACAGTCATTTGTTGGAGTAATTCAATTCCGCCAAGTGATTATAATTGAAAAAATTTATTTGTAAATGTTATTTTCAAATCGAGATCAGTTAATGTTAATTTTTTTTTCTTAACTTGGCCAACTTGGTGAGCAATTTACCTTTCTGGTAGGAAATTCAGTTCAATGGTTGAAAATGTAACTATTAGGTTGAAAATTCCTTCGAAAATTGAAATATTTGGCTAAAAATGTATGTATTTAGTAAAAAAAAAATCTGCACCAAATTATTATTCCGTATGCTTAAGAATTCTTTTCTTTGGTTGACAATTAGTTTTTTCGTTAAAAATTTATTTTATTTGGTTCAAAACTTATTGCTGTAACTAAAAATTAAACTATTCTATTTTCAGTTGAAAATTTGTCATTTTTAGTTAAACCTTTTTTTTTAGTTAAGCCTTTTTATGTAGAAAATTCAACTATTTTGTTCAATAAGTGACTATGTTGTTGAAAATTCTTCTTTACGTATTTTTTTTAACACTAGTCTTTCTTGGGTTGAAAGCTCCATTATTTTTTTTAGAAAATCTATTTTTTTTTGGGTTGAAAATTCAACCTTTTTAACAAAAATTCTTCGTTTTGCCTTTATGCTGTTTTGTGGAGAATTTCTGTTTTTTCTCTTGAAAATTCAACAGTTTCGTTGAAAATTAAATTTTTTTTTCGAAAATTAATATTTTTTGTTGAAAATGCAAACAGTCAGTCAAAAATGTATCTATATTTATAAAGATTTCATTATTTCGAAAAAATTGAACCATTTTGTAGAAAATGAACCTTTTTTGTTGAAAATATTAACATTCAAGTTGGAAACTCAACTATTTTATAAATGATTCACCTTTTTTACTTCAAAATTAATCGAATTCGTTGAAAATTTATGTATTTTGTTAAAAATTCATATTTTTTGGTGAAATATCATTTTTTTGTGTGAAAAATCCAACTTTATGTCTGAAAATTTAACTAATTGGTTAGAAATTCATCTTTTCTGAATGAAAATTCAACTACTTGTTTGAATTGCTTTGCTGATAAAAAATTAGTTTAACACTTACTTCTTTGGTTGAAAATTCTTTTTTTATTGTTAAAAATAATTTTCCAACAAAATTCGACCATTTGGTCGAAAATGCATCTTTCTTGGTAGAAAATTCAACTGTTTTATTGAAAATTCGTCCTTTCAAATAGAAAATTAATCTTTTATGGTAAAAAAGACACCATTTTTGGCTGTACATTTTTTGGTTTTTAATTGTAATTGTCTTTGAACAAATTTATCTTTTTGGTTCGAAAATTAACCTATTCGGTTAAAAGTTCAACTAGTTTGCTGAAAATTTCATCTTTTTTGGAAACCAATTTACTTTTTGAGTTGAAAATTCACCTCTTTGCTAATAAATCAAAAAATCATACAAATTTGAAGTTTTTCATATTCATTGCAATTTTTTTCTTCTATTTGGTTAAGAAATTAATTATTTCATTGAAAGTGCAACAAGTTTGTTCAAGTCATCTTTTTTGGTTAAAAATTCAACCATTTGGTTTAAATTTAAAATAATTTGTTGAAAATTAATATTTTGGTCAAAATTTCATCTCTTTCTTTGATAATACAAGTTCTGTAAACAATTTCTTTCATTTTTGGTTCAAATTAAATTTTTTGTTTATAAATTTAACTATTCCATTGTTTGATTGAAACGTGTTCTATTTAGTTAAAAATTGAATTGTTTAGTTAAAAAATTGTCTTTTTGTGTTGAAAATTCAAGTACTTGCTCGAAAATTTATCTATTTTGTCGATAATTTGTCTTTTTTGATAGAAAAGTAATATTCTTGGAAAGAATCAGCTTTTTTGTTGAAAATTCAAATATATGGTTGAATCTTCAACTCTTTTCTTGAAAATATATTTCTTTTTGTTGAAGATTGATTATTTCAGATGAAAATTCCCCTCTTTAGTTAAAAATTTAACTATTTTCCTGAACATTTATTGTTAAAAATTCATGTATTTTGTTGAAAATTCGTCCTTTTCAAATTCAAATGTCACTTGGTCGTAAATTAAATTGAAGTAAAATTATGAATCTTTACAAAAAAAAATTAATTTGTAACAAAGAAGTTCAACTTTCACTCAACTAGTTAAATTTTCAATTAATAATGATCTACTCTCAAGAGAATAATCAAACTTTACATATCATTTTCAACAAAGAAAGTAATAGTTGATATTTTAAGCAAAAGCTATTTTTATTTTGAATCAGAAACAGTTGAATTTTTCCCCCCCCCCCCAATAAAAAAATAATTTTCAACGAGAGAATTTAATTTTCAACCAGGAGAGATGTTCTATTCAAGCGGAAAAAAATATCAACCAAATTGTCGAAATTTCAAGCCATATTGGCAAATTTTTTACAAAAGTGTTGAATTTTCAATAAAACAATCAAAACTCTCAAGAGAGATGAATTTTCAACAGAATAGTTGAATTTTTAACTAAAAAATATAAGTTTTTACAAAAAGTGGAATATTAATATTTGCTGCTTAAAAAATTAACTTTAAAAAAAAACGAATTTTGTAACAGTTAAAATGAATCAATAAAGATAAAAATTTTTTAATAAAATAACTAAATTCACAACCAAAAAGAAGAATTTTCAAAAAAAGGTTAATGGTCAATTTTCATCAAAAAAGATAATTTTTGACGAAGCAGTTGACTTCTCAAACAAATAGTTTAATTTTTAACCAAGTAGTGGAATGCTCTACGAAAATAGTTGAATTTTAAACCAGTTGCATTTTTGGTCAAAAAGATGATGTCTACAAAGAAATTAATTTTCAAAAAAAAAAGACGTTTCTTGTACAAAGCATTTGAATTTTCTACCCGAAAATAAAAATTTTGAACAAAAAAGTTAACTTTCAACTATTTAGTTCAAATTTCTACTAAATTGTTGAATTTTCAATCCAAAAAGATCAATTTTCAACAAAGGAGTTAAATTTTCCAACAGAAAAGATTAATTGTTAATTAGAAATATAAATTTTCAACAAAAAATGGAATAGTTGTATTTTTAGTTAAAAAAGACTGGTTAAATTTCCACCCTAAAGATGAATTTTTCAACTAAAATTATGGATCTTTACAAGAACAAAAAATTAATTTGTAACTAAGTAATTCAACTCTCAACCAGGTAGTTGGATTTTTAAATAAGAATTTTGCATTTTC
Organism: Andricus curvator; assembly: GCA_932195095.1. Classification (NCBI taxonomy): domain Eukaryota; kingdom Metazoa; phylum Arthropoda; class Insecta; order Hymenoptera; family Cynipidae; genus Andricus; species Andricus curvator. The sequence goes on along the minus strand of CAKNYM010052522.1, from coordinate 194,643 downwards.
AACGAAATATGTAATTGGTGACATCTTACCAAAAAAGATTCTAATTTAATTCAAAAATAGTTAAATGCAATACAAATGCTAATATTTGTCAAAATAGTTCAATTATGTATTAAAGAGATGAATTTTCAACAAAAGAGATACATTTTTAACTAAGAAGATTAGTTTTCTACGAAAAGCACAAACTTTTAACAGAATACATGAATATTTAACTGAGAAATAAAAAAATTTCAACTAAATAGTTGAATTTATAATTAAAAAAGTTAAATTATGAACTCGAAATCTAATAGTTAAATTTTCAGTCTGAAAAAAATCAGTTTTCAAACAAAATAGAAACGAGTTTCCAAGAAAATAGTTAAATTTGCGACCAAAGAGATGACTTTGCAACCAAAAAGACAAACTTTTAATAAAGTAGTTCAAGTTTTAACCAAGTTGTTGACTTTTTGACCAAAAAAGATGACTTTTCAACAAAATAGTCGCATTTTCAACCAAATAATCCAATTTTCAATCAAATTGTATAATTTTCAGCTACAAGAAAAATTTACACGAAAAATCGAGAACAAGAGGAAATTTCTTGAAAACGGGAGAAAAAGGGATATTTTTTAAAAAGGGGAAACCATAGTTTTTGGCGTGACCCCTTATTCCCCCCTCAAATTGGTAACGTAGTTCATGGATAACCCCTTTTAGTTGTTTATATTCTGATTTATTTCACTCAAACAAACACAAATTGTTAGAATCACTTTGTTTCATTTACACACCTTTTTGTTAAACTCAAACATCTTATTCCTTTGATAGAGGGCGGAGCAAATGTTTTTTTTATTATTAACATAGGTATTGTTTCATTAAAATGAATTTTGTTTGAATCAAATAAAACTTGTATCAATTTGAACATAAAACAACTTTTTTCTATTGATATTAATTACAATAAGTGTAAAAATAATTATTTGCGAGATTGGAAAGTATGCTTTTAATTTATAACTAGAATTTCTTGTATTTAATGACAGTCTTTTGATGTAAACCATTCACGATATTTTTTAGTGAAAATTACAATTATACCTGCTTTTGAGGCTCAAAATATAAAAATTCAAATTTCATTATCATTACTTTTTGTAATACAATTAACTCAACAATTTATTATCAAAATAAAATTCTCATTTTATTGATTTTTCACGCCATTAGTTTTCATATAATATTTACAGAAGCGGACTGGTATTAAATATTACTACAAAGATTTTAAGGTATTTTGAGAAATTAAAAAATAAATTAATTTTGAAAGATTCCTAGGATTTTTTTATACATTTGAATTAATTAAAGGAATTTCGAAGGATTTTGAATATTTGAGAACATTTTAAAAGACTCCAAGCAATTTTTAAAAGATTTCAGTGATTCGAAAGGATTTCAATAATTTGAAAGGAGTTTGATAAATTGATCAGATTTCAAAGTATTCAATATATATTTTAGGGTATTCTTGAAGATTCAAATTAATTTTCAATTGATTTTAATAAATTAGAGGGATTTTACAGAATTTCAAAGGTTTTAGTGATTTTTTAAAGATGTCAAATAATTTTCAATAGATATAAATGAATTAAGGAGATTTAAAAGGTTTTTCAAGACTCTGAGGTATTTTTAAGATCTAAAAGGATTTTTTGAGATCTTCAAAAATTTCAAGGAATTTCAAAAGCTTTTAGGAGAATTTAAATATTTTAGGGTATTTAAAATGTTTCACGGATTTATTATTAGATTTAAATGAAGGATTTAAAAGCATTTTACATATTTTAGGGTATTTTTAAAGATTCCAAGGAATTTTCAATAGATTTTAAGAAATTGAAAACATTTGAAAGGATTTGAATTATTTTTGAATATTTGAATAAAAACTCCAAGGAATTTTCAATAGATTTCAATAATTTGAAGGGATTTCAGAAGTTTTTCGAAATATAAATGTATTTGTGAAAACTCTAAGGAATTTTCAAGAACTTTTGAAAAATTTAAAGAGATTTTAAAATATTTCAAGCGTTTTGAAATATTTTAGGGTATTTTAGATTTCAATAAATTGAAAGGATTTTATTAAATTAAAAATATTTTAACAAATTGAAAAGATATAAATTGCAGTATTTAGTATAGTATTTCCAATTAATGCATGGGCACTCACAGAATATAAACAAATTGTTTATGGATTCATTAGATTATTATAAACGAATGATATTTAAAAAATTATAAAACAGTGTTATTATTGGTAAAAAAAAGTTATTTTTGCTAAAAATGCTTCGTATTAGTGTAAGAGTGACATTCAATAGCAAAATTTATTGAAATATTAATATAATATCAATTTTTTTTAAAAGTTTCTGTGGAAAAATATTTAAATTCAAGGTTTTTGCGACTCAAGTTTCCTTTAATTACCTAAATTTTCAACAAAAGAGTTCAACTTTCGAACAAGTAGTTGAATTTTCAACAAAAAAGATTAATTTCCTACCAAAAAAAGACGAATGCTTAACAAAACACGTGAATTTTCAACCAAATAGATGATTTTTTAACCAAAATAAATAAATTTGTAACCAGACATTTTTGAACAAAACAATTGAATTTTCGATAAAAGAGATTATTTTGTTACAAAATATTTACATTTTTAATAAAATAATTTTTTATAATTAACATAGTTATTGTGCAATTTAGATAAATTTTGTTTGAATCAAATAAAACTTGTATCAATTCAAACGTAGTTTTTTTATTTCGAATAAAAATTCTCAGTACAGCCAAATAAAGCTTTCTGTGTTACGGTTCCAAACCTTCTGAACCAACGCTTAAAACAGGCCATTCAAATTGTCCAAAAGTATCGACTCATCGTTGAAACAGGCAATCAGTAGCGCTCTAATCAACGGTAACCTGTCCGCGAAATACTAAAGAACAAAACTTTCCAAATGTTTCCTTCATCAGCGTTTTCGGTTAATGAGTCTTGTATATATAAAGAATTTTTGTTCAGAAAGCCTTTTAGCAGAAGAAACTTTTGTGAAAAGTAAGCGGAAGAAAAAAAGGGTTAAAAAGTGGTAGAAAACTCATTTTGAAAGAAACTAGTTAGGGTCGATAGAGGGAAGTTTGATAAGAAATTACGAAGTTATATTTTAATTAATGAGACTTCAAATATTGAAGAAGAATCTTGTTTCAAATTTTGCCAAAATTATCTTTGGACTTTATACTTTTAATATTTTTAATTTTCATTGGTAGTGTGTCAACGATTTCAGATTTCGTGTTTTTCAATAATTCCAATCTTTCCCCTGTTTTCAATAAACTTCCCCTTTTCCTTTTGTTTCTATTTTTTAGCTTAAATGCGAACCAAATTAATAAAACCCAATAAGAAAATCCGGCCTGGAGTTCTCTGTGTGGATTTTAAGTAGAAAATTCTGACTGTGGTCAGACATACATGAATCATTATAATTTCTCAATTGCTTCATCAACCAAAATAGAGGCAGCAATTTATAATAAGCCAGATTATCAAATTGATTATTATTATTTTATATTTATATTTATATTATAATATAATTTTTTGTTGAAAGTTTTTTTTTTAAAGTCTACTATTATATTTTTGGTTCAGAATTCAGCTCGTTTGTTTAAAATTTCTGTTATTTGATTAAAAACGTAATCATTTTGTAAAAAAAGTAATCTCTTTTATCGAAAATTCAACTGTTTTATTCAAAATTTATTTTATTTTTTTTTCTCGCGGAGCGAAAGGAGAAGATCTTTTTGCAGCAAAAAATGATTTAAAACAATTTGTATTTCATAGCTCCATCTAGTCTGAAAAGACTTTAAATATTTTCAGTTATTCTCTAATGATAATATAGTTTCCTTGAAAAATTTGACAATTGGTTCATTAATATCTTTAATTAGAATTTTTTTTTAATTGATATTATTTGAGAAAGAATTGTTTCTTATCGGGTAATATTGTATAAAAACTCTTTTAATTCATCAGTTGAATAAATAAAAAATTTTCCTCCATTAAATCATTCTTATAATGAAATTACTATAATTATAAGATAAATTAAATAAATATTTTAATTTTTTAATATAAATTATAAATATTTGATTAAATTTAAATTTACAAGATTCTTCTTCTCCAATAATAGTATGGTTAATTAAATTTCATGATTATACTTTAATAATTAATTTTTGTTCCATCTAGCAAAATAATGTGTGTATTTCTGAAAAAAGTTTCTCCTCTCAATCTCTCTAGTAGCTTAATGGGAAAGCACCTGACCGGAAACCAGTAGTTATGTGGTTCGTTTCCCAGTGGAGCGGAAGGAGATCTTTTTTCAGAAAAAAATTGTTTAAAATAATTTTTCTTTTATAGCTCCATCTAATCTAAAAAGACGTTAAATATTTTCTGTTATACTCTAATGATAACACAGTTTCCTTGAAAAAATTCTGGTTAAAATTTTTTTTTTTTTCAGTAAAAAAATCAACTATTTGGTTGAAAATTCATGTATTTTGTTAAGCATTAATCTTTTTGGTTACAAATTCAACTGCATGTTCGAAAGTTGAATTTTGTTGTTGGAAATTCAGGTAATTAAAGAAAATCAAAGTCGCAAAAACCTTAAATTTACATATTTTTCCACAGAAACTTTTTAAAAAACAATTGATCTTATATTAATATTTCAATAGATTTTGGTATTAAATGTCATTCTTACTCTAATACGAAGCAGTTTCAGCAAAAAAACTTTTTAAAATATAATAACACTGTTTTATATTTTTTTCAAATATAATTTGTTTATAATAATCTAATGAATCCATAAACAATTTATTTATATTCTGTGAGCGCCCATGTATTAATTGGAAATACTATAGAGTCTAACTGAGCAGCCTTTAAAGCGTAAAAAATTGTTTGGTAAAAAAATGGCACTGTTTCCATATTTTGAGTGAAAATTTTGTAAATAAACAAATGGAGAAGACAAAAGTTCCAAGCTAGAAGCTATTTAGAATTCAATGCAATTTTTTTTAAAACAGTGAAATCGTTCCATCTTCCAAAATTTTAGAATATTTTTTAAAAACGCATACAAATCTTTGTAAGTCACACAAACCAATTCTTTGGATTCTATAAACATACCCTCAAATATTTCAAATCCTTCAAAATTCTTAGAAATACCTTGAGATTTTTTAAAGCTCTTAAAAATTCATTGGAGTTCATAAAAATACCTTAAAATCTGAAATTCTTTTCAACCTTTAAATCTTGGAATCTTTGAAAATTTATTAAAGATCTTAAAAATTCCTTGGAGTTCCTGAAAATATATTAAAATCATGAAAATCCTTCTTCAACTTATTGAAATCTGTTGAAAGTTACTTAAAATCACTTAAAACCCCTAAAATGTTTAAAGTCCTTTAAAATTAATTTAATTCATTTAAATCTGGTGAAAGATCTTTGTACGTTTTTAAAATACCCTAAAATAATTCAAATCCTTTGAAACGCTTTTAATTTATTGAAATCTTTTGAAAATCAATTAGAGTCTTTTAAAATAGCCTAACATATTTCAAAACGCTTGAAATATTTCTAAAATCTCTTTAAATTTTTCAAAAGTTCTTGAAAATTCCTTAGAGTTTTCACAAATGAATTCAAATTTCGAAAAACTTCTGAAATCCCTTCAATTTATTGCAATCTATCGAAAATTCCTTGGAGTTTTTTTTTAAATATCCAAAAATAATTCAAATCCTTGCAAATGCTTTTAATTTCTCAAAATCTATTGAAAATTCTTTGGAATATCTAAAAATACCCTAAAATATGTAAAATCCTTTGAAATCCTTAATTTAAATCTATTACAAAATCTGTGAAATATTTTTAATCCCCTAAAATATTTAAATTCTTTGGAAAGCTTTTGAAATTAGTTGAAATTTTTGAAGCTCTCAAAAATTCCTTGGAGATCTGAAAAATACCTCAAAGTCTTGAAAACCCTTTTAAATCTCTTCAATTCGTTGAAATCTATTGAAAATTATTTGAAATGTTTCAAAAATCCCTAAAAACTTTGAAGTTCTTTGAAATCCCTTCAATTTATTGAAATCAATTGAAAATTAATTGGAATCTTTAAAGATAACCTAAAATATATTAAATACTCTGAAATCTGATCTATTTATTATCTATTTATTATGTGATTTATTTTTTAATTTCTCAAAATCCCTTAAAATCTTTGTAGTAATATTTAATACCAGTCCGCTTCTGTAAATATTATATGAAAACTAATGGCGGGAAAAATCAATGAAATGAGAATTTTATTCTAGTAATCAATTGTTTAGTTTATTGTATTACAAAGAATAATAATAATAAAATTTTAATGTTCATGTTTAAATCCTGAAAAGGCAGGTATAATTGTTATTTTTTCTTAGAAAATATCGTAAATGGTTTATATGAAAAGATTGTCATTAAATACAAGAAATTATAGTTATAAAATAAAAGCGTACTTCCCAATCTCGCAAATAATTATTTTTACACTTATTGTAATTAATATAAATAGATCAAAGTTATTTTATGTTGATCTGAAATACTTTTTTTCCATTCAATTAAAAATCAAATAATTCCATCTTTTTGATTTTCACCCATAGAAATTTTTTATGAATGTACGATATATTGAGAAAATTCTTTTTTTACATTTTCTCTGGTCGACAGTTAAATCTGTAAAACATATATTAGCAGTAAAGCTAAACGAGAAGTAAACAAGAAAATGATATGTGGTGTGACTGCAATGTGTGTTTATAATTCCCAAATTATTGGATCAAAATATAGAGCATCAATATTTGGAAAATATAATCAATACATTAAAAAAATCGTATTTACAATCAAAAGAAAATATTATTATTACTAAAATCATAATAATGAATACAAAAATTTTGGTGGGTCGAAAAAACAAAATTTTGTGAACCAGAAATGGAACTTCTTAGAAAAGTAGCATATGAGGACCCTGACAAAATTTTAATTAATTTTGATTCGATCGATAAACACTTTGGTTTTTTATTTTCGTAATTTTGGATATTTTCATGGATGTTAATTTTTAAAAACTTTGTAGATTTTTATTTGACGACCCGTCAGAGATTAGTAATATTAAGTAGATCCCTGTCAAAAAAAAATTTAACCTACATAAGTGCAGTCTAGCAAATCAATTTTTTGAAATAATAATTTAAAAAAGCAGAAACTCAGTTTTAGAAAAATTCACTACATTCATACTTATGATTTACTAGACTAATCAAATTAGTAGAGAACGTCCTAGATTACTGAAAAAATTCTCTCTACATTTCTGTAGGTTTCAAAATTATTTTTTGAAAAGAGGGGCCAACTAAACTTTAATAATCTCTGATACAGCTGCAAATAAAAATCGGTAAAAATTTCAGAAGACATTTATGGGCTACAGAAATGTTAAAAATGATTGACATCCTCGAAAATATGAAAAATTACGAAAAGAAGAATTTTTATAAACATATTTTGTTAACGTCCAAAACCAAAGCGTTTATCGATCGAATCCAAATTGATGATACTTTTTCAGGGTACTCATACGCTACTTGTCCACATAGTTCGAAATAAGTGACAAGTAACTGCTCGTTATAACTTTTCTCTCTCAAAAGATGCACGAAACTACCGAACTCGTAAAGCAACACAATGTAACAAGCTTGTTCTCACGATTTGGAAACACTTCTCTAACTCCAAATTGCCTGAAGCAGTTTCTGATCGGAATTTTCAATTAATTCACCACCTAGATAGGAGAGCTTGTTTGGCACTTTAAATCAATCCGAAGAGGCCTTCATCAATTTAACTGTATTACCAGGATCTATAAAAAATAAAAAATATTTATAAGTTTATCATAAAAGATTTCATACTACTGACGATAAATCAAAATCATTCTCTAAAAAATAAGTGTATCACGAAAATCTCAAGAGCATTCTTGTCGCTTTTCGACAATTCCGATTGGGTCATTTGAAAAAGTCGAAGGAAAGAATGTTGCTGAATTTACACAAAATCTAAATTTAGGTGTATCGAGTAATCAAATTTTCAATACCTGGGTTACTACAAAATCCGCATTTCGAAATTCCCTGACTTTTTTCTAATCAAGTTTTCATTTTTCCTGACAGTTCTAAATTTTTCTTTCAGGTATAAAAACAACCTTACACTTAGGACATCAATAATGTTAATGTAAAAAAAATTGGTTTATAAATATATTTTGAACACTTTCAGTGACAACAGTTATACAGAATTTCTTAAGAGTTTAATCAATCCAAGAATCAGTTTATAATTTACTATAAAAAAGACCATTTAGCATCAAATTTCCTGTAAAATTGTTTGAGCAAAAAAAAAGATTTCTAGTAGTATAAGTTAATACATAATCAGCCAGCGGGGGTCAAGTAGTAAAGTTCCGTGAATAGTCAGCCAGTTTTAAATATTATTCAATTAAAGCTTGGAACACCATAAATATAAGGGTAAGGATAAAAAACTCGGAATTATTCAATTTTATTTTTTCATAATAATTACAATAAGTGTAAAAATAATTATTTTTGAGATGAGGAAGTACCCTCTTACTTTCAAATGTGATTTTTTTGTATTTAATTAAAATCTTATAATATAGACCTTTAACGTTATCTTTTAAATCAAAATAACAATTATATTTGCTTTCCCAGTATAAACATATGAAAATTATAGTCTTTTTTTTTTTTTTTTTTTTTGCACACTCAATTTCTTTAATAGGGAGAATTGCGAAAAATTGGACAATTTTAGATAATAAGATTTAGAAAAAAAAATCCAAACCGGTTGAAATATATATTTTTAATAATTATAACCCTAAAGTGTATGGAAATATAATACAGAGAGATTAGAAAGTGCATAATTTTCAGAATTTTTATTGTGATTAGACGTTAAAGGTTGATAAGATTTGAAATTTGTCAATTTTGAAGGGTGAAAATGACATTGATTTTTTTTTTGACAATAATCAAATTTTTAACAAACTTTTCTTGGTTCATAGGCTTAAATTCGAAAATATTTTATTTGAAATTTCATAGTTTTTGGAGATTTTCAATTTTTTATTTTACAATGTTTAAAGGATTTGTGAATAAACAATTTTGAATGAAGTTCTTCGCAATAAAATAAAATCAATGCAAAATTAAGAGATAATTTCTCAAATTTAAGTCGAAAAAATAAGCAGATTTTAGGACTTGGGATTGAATTATTTTTTATTTAAAAATTTTCGAAAATATTGAACATTTCAAACTCAACTTGAAAAAACAAGTTCGAATTGGAAGGCTTGAAATTGTGCAAATTTAAACCATAAAATTATGTATAGCAATCTTGTTTTGCATTTTTTTTTCAATTTTTAATTGAAAATTTTAACTTTTGATGTTGAAAATTCGTTTTTCATTTGTTAAAAATTGGGGTTTTTAACTGTAAATTTAACAATTTAGTAGAAAATTCAACTATTTGTTACAATATTCATTTGTTTTGTAGAAAATTATTTTTACAACACTATCATGAAAATGGCGTGTTTTCGTACTTATGATCTGTGTGTAATGTGGCGCATTTCGAACGATGCGAATAAAGAACGTACGAAATGAGGAATGCTTACGAAAAGGCCTCTTTTCGTAAGCATTCCACATTTTCACAATAAGTGAAAGGAAGATAGTTAGATAAAGACGGAAATAGGTCGATGTTTTCAGCGACAACTGTAGCGCGCTCGTCTCGCGACATACCGTGCAGAAATATATACGCTATAAAAACTAATCAGTACTTAAAATATTAAATTTAGTCTTTTCAAACTGATAACATTTTTTTATGAGTAAACTATAAACTTTTATTAGTAATTTGTAATAAAAAAGTAATTTTTCATTTATCTAATTTAAATTTTCCCGCAACTTTGACTTGAGCAACTATAGCGCACCTAGCGGCGCAGAGGCTACCGGCTTTTATAACCTTATTTCTGAATGCTGTCACGCGTTTGTTGGTTGGTTTTTTTCCAGACGGGGGGCTTCGCCCCCCGAACCCCCCAGCGGGGGCTTCGCCCCCTGCACCCCCACCAGGGCTGCACCCTGGACCGCCCCCCCCGCAACTTCGATCAGGTAGCGTTTTTTTCACACTTTTCATGATCTTGTTGTAAAAAGTATCGTGCATGTCTCGTGGTAGGCCCTTTTCTTGACTCGTGCAGTGTTTTTAGACTCGTCTACGGTTCGGGCACCTTCGGTGCCCTCACCTACGACTCGTCCTAAAAACACTGCACTTGTCACGAAAAGGCCATCGCCTACCAC
>CAKNYM010052522.1:143602-177229 GCA_932195095.1 Andricus curvator | reverse complement strand
AAGTAGAGTCAAGTGAGTGAAAGGCGCCAAACTCAAACTCTAACACTTGAAAAAATAACTTAAAAAAATTCTATTCTAGAAATTTAATTTTCAACCAAAGAGATAAATTTTCCACTAAAATTATGAATCTTCAAAAAAAAAGTTAATGTTTGAGAAAGCAGTTTAAATATTAACCGAAGACTTACATTTTTAACCTGAAAAGATGAATATTCTACAAAAAATGTAATAGTTGATATCTTAACCAACAAAAGATTTTTCAGTCAAGAAAGAGAATAAATTTAAGCCAAAATGTTCAATTTTCAACAAAAAAAATTGAATTATGAAACTCAAAAGGATCAATTATTAACCAAAAATAGAATAGTTAAATTTTTATTTAAAAAATTAATAAAAAAACACTAATTTTCTACTAAGCAGTTGAATTTTCTACCAAATTGTTGAATTTTAAGACAAACAAATAAATTTTAATAAAAAATAGAAGTTTTAAATAAACAGTGGAATTTTTAACCAATTAATTATATGTTCATTCGAAAAAATTCATGCTCAACTTTGATTAAAATAGAAATAATTTCCAATTGAAAAACTAATTTTCTAGAAAACATTGCATTTTTTGCCAAATTGCTGAATCTCAAAACAAACCAAGAAAATTTGGCAAAAAAATTTAATTCTTCATATTTTAATCATGAAATAATGTTCATTTTAAAGAAAAAACCGTTAAATCAGACCAAAAAATATGAAATGACTACAAAAAGAGAAGAATTTGCAAATAAATAAGACGAATTTACTAATCTAAAATGTTGAACTTTTTAGCCAAAAAAATATATCTCTGCAAACCAGTTGAATTTTTCAACACAAAATTACATTTTCGACCGAAAAGATGAATTTTCAACCAAAAAGAATTATTTTCTACTGAAAAGGATGCATTTTCAAAAAATTACATCAATTTTTAACCAAATATTGCAATTTTAAAACTGAAAAGATTTTAGGAAAATTTTCTAGAAAAAGATAAACGTTGTTAGATGTAGCATAGAACGAGATAAAGAAGATGAGATTGAAAAATATAGATGGGAATTCAAATTAACTGAGATAGAAAATGATTGACATGAATAAATAAAGGATAGAATGATACAGAAAAGAGGAGATAAAAAAAGATAGACGCACATTTATATTAACAGAGATAAAAAAGATTGATATGAATAGATAAAGGATAGGATGAGATAGAGAAAAGGAAATGGAAAAAGACGTGAATTCAGATAAACGAAGAGATAGAAAAAGATAGATGGGAATTTAGATCACCTGAGGAATAGAAAAATATGTGCGTGGATAGAGAAATGGTAGGATAAGATAGAAAGAAAGGTATTGAAAAAGATGGCTGGAATTTTAAATTGACAAAGAGATAGTAAAAGATTGATGTGGATTGATAAAATACAGGATGAGATAGAGAAGAGGGGAAAAGATAGACGAAAATTGAAATTAAAAAAGGGATTGAAAAAGATAGACGTTGATAGATGTAGCATAGGATGAGATAAAGAAGAGGAGATTTAAAAAAATACATGGGAATTTAAATTAACAGCGACAGAAAATAACTGGCATGGAAAGTTGAAAGATATGATGAGATAGAAAAGAGATAAAAGATAGGATAATATAGAAAAGATAGGATTGACGAAGATAAACGAAAATTTAGATTGACAAAGAGGTAGACAAATATTGACGTGGATAGATAAATCATAGGATAAGGTAGAAACGATGGTATTAAAAAGATAGACGAAGATTAAAAGAGAGATGGTAAAAGACTGACGTGGATAGACGAAAGGTAGGATGAGATAGAGAAAAGGGGATTGAAAAAGATAGATGTTAATTAACATTGACGAAGAGATAGAAGAAGGTAGACGGGCATTTGAGTCAACCGAGAGATAGAAAGAAGGGGATTGGAAAAGATAGACGAAAATGTAAATTGACAAAGAGATAGTAAAATATTGACGTGGATAGATAAAAGACATCATGAGATAGAAAAGGGCGAATTAAGAATGACGGACGTGAATTTAGATTAAAAAATAGATAGAAAAAGATGAAAGTTGACAGACAAATGATAGCATGGGATAGAGCAGAGAGAATTTAAAAAGATAGACGTCAATTTAGATTGACAAAGAGATAGTAAAAGACTGACGTGGATAGAAAAAAGACAGGATGAGATAGAGAAGAGCAGTTTGAAAAAGATAGCCGTGAATTTAGATTTAAAAATAGATAGGGAAAGATAAACGTTGATAGATGTGTGATACGATGAGACGATAAAGAGGATATTGAAAAAGATAGACGCAAATTAATATTAACAGAAAGATGGTAAAAGATTGACGTGGATAGATGAAGGATCGGGTGAGATAGAGAAAAGGGAATTAAAAAAAATAGAAGTTGATAGACGTAAGATAGGATGTGGATAGATAAAGTATAGGATGAGATAGAGAAAAAGGTATTTAAAAAGACAGACACGAATTCAAATTCAAAAATAGATAAAAACAGATGAAAGTCGATAGATGTATGATACGACGAAACAGGGAAGAGGATATTGAAAAAGATAGACACAAATTTAGATCAACAGAGCTAGAGAAAGACTGACATGAATAGATCAAGAATAGGATGAGATAGAGAAGAGGGGATTGAAAACTATAGAAATGAATTCAAAATAAAGAAGAGATAGAAGAAGATAGATACAAATTTAGATTGACAGAGAAATTGTTAAAGATTGACGAGGATAGATGAAAGATAGGTTAAGATAGTGAAGAGAGGATTGGAAAAGATAGACATGAATTTAGATCAATAAAAATATAGAAAAAGATGGACATTGATAGACGTATATGATGAGATAAAGAAGAGGATATTGAAAAAGAATAAAGGAAATTAAGATTGACAGAGAGATAGTAGAACATTGACGAGGATAGATGAAAGATAGGATATGATAAAGAAGAGTGGATTAGAAAAGATAGGCGTGAATTCAGATTTACGAGGAGATAGAAAAAGATGATGATAGAAGTGGAATACGATGAGATAGACGGAGATTAAACGATAGATAATGTAAGATTGACGTGGATAGACGAAAGGTAGGATGAAATAGAGAAAAGGAGATTGAAAAAGGTAGACTTGAATTTCGATTGACAAGGAGATAGAAAAATGTAGACGGGAATTTAGCTTGATGGAGAGATAGAGCATTATTGACGTGAATAGATAAACGATAGGATAAGATAGAAAAGTGGGGATTTAAAAATATAATCGGAGATTGAAAGGGAGATAGTAAAAAATTGACGCGGATAGAAGGAATGTAGGATGAGATAGAGAAAAGGGGATTTAAAAAGAAAGACGATAATTTACATTGACAAAGAGATAGAAAGAAGGGGATTTAAAAAGATAGACGGAAATTTAAATTGACAAAGAGATAGTAGAAGACTGAACTGGACAGATAAAAGACAGGATGAGATGGAGAAGAGGGGATTAAAAATTACAGACGTGAATTTAGATTAAAAAATAGACAGGAAAAGATAAACGTTGTCAGGCGAATGATACAATGAGATGATAAAGAGGACATTGAAAAAGATAGACATAAATTTAGATTGACAAATGGATAGAAAAATACAGACATTGATAGACGTAGGATAGGATGAGATAAAGAAGAGGAGATTGAAAAAGATAAACGGGCATTTAGATTAACAAAGAAAAGGAATGACACAAATAGATGAACGATAGGATGAGATAGAGAAGAGGGGATTGGAAAGGATACACATGAATTTAGATTAACAAAAAGATAGAAAAAGATAGACATTGATAGACGTAGTATATGATGAGATAGAGGAGAGGAGATTGAAAAAGATGAAAGGAAATTTAGATTGACAGAGAGATAGTAGAAGATTCACGAGGAAAGATGAAAGATAGTATGAGATAAAGAAGAGTGGACTGGAAAAGATAGATGTGAATCCAGATTCACGAGGAGATAGAAAGAGATGATGATAGATGTAGAATACGGTGAGACAGACGGATATTGAACGATAGATAATATAGGATTGAAGTGAATAGATGAAAGGTAGGATGAGATAGAGAAAAGGGGATCGAAAAAGGTAGAGTTGAATTTCGATTGACAAAGAGATAGAAAAAGGTAGACGGGAATTTAGGTTGACGGAGAGATTGATCAATATTGACGTGGATAGATGAAGGATAGGATAATATAGAAAAGAGAGGATTCAAAAGTATAGACGGATATTGAAAGAGAGATAGTAAAAGATTGACGTGGATACACGAAATGTGAGATGAGATAGAGGAGAGGGGATTGCAAAAGAAAGACGTTGATTTATATTGACGAAGAGATGGAAATAGATATACGGGAATTTAGTTTAAGCGAAAGATAGAAAGAAGGGGATTGAAAAAGATAGACGAAAATGCAAATTGACAAAGAGATAGTAAAAGATAAACGTTGACAGATGATTGATACAATAAGATGATGAAGAAGAGATTGAAAAAGATAGACGGGCATTTAGATTAACAGAGATAGAAAGAGACTGACACAAATAGATGAAGGATAGGATGAGATAGAGAAGAGGGGATTGAAAAAGATAGACGTACATTTAAATCAAGAAAGATATAGGAAAAGTTAGACGTTGATAGATAAAGGATAGGATGGGATAGAAGAAACGACATTGAAAAAGATAGAGGCACATTTAGATTGACAGAAAGATTGTAAAATATTGACGTGGATAGATGAAGGACAGGGTGAGATAGAAAAGAAGGGATTGAAAAGGATAGCAGTTGATAGGCGTAGGATAGGATGTGGATAGGTAAATTAGAGAATGAGATAGAGAAGAGGGCATAAAAAAGACAGACGTGAATTTAGCTTGATTGAGAGATAGAGCAATATTGACGTGGACAGATAAAGGATAGGATAGGATATAAAAGAGGGGATTTAAAAATATAATTGAAGGTTGAAAGAGAGATAGTAAAATATTGATGTGGAAAGACGAAATGCAGGATGAGATAGATAAAAGGGGATTGAAAAAGGAAGACATTAACTTAGATTGACGAAGAGATAGAAAAAGATATGCGGGAATTCAGGGTAAGCGAAAGATAGAAAGAAGGGGATTGAAAAAGATAAGCGTAAATTTGAATTGACAAAGAGATAGTAAAAGACTGAACTGGATAGATAAAAGACAGGATGAGATAGAGAAAAGGGGATTAAAAATGAGAGAGGTGAATTTAGATTTAAAAATAGACAGAAAAAGATAAACGTTGACAGATGAATGATAAAATGAGATGGTGAAGAGGATATTGAAAAAGATAGACGCAAATGCATATTGACAAAGAGATAGAAAAATGCAGACATTGATAGACGTAGGATAGGATGAGAAAGAAGATGAGATTGAAAAAGAAGGATGGGAATTCAAATTAACAGAGATAGAAAATGATTGACATGGATAAATAAAGGATAGGATTAGATAGAGAAAAGAGGCTTGAAAAAGATACACATGAATTTAAATTGAGAAAGATATAGAGAACGTTAGACGTGGATAGATAAAGGATATATTAAGATAGAGGAGAGGCTTTGAAAAAAGATAGACAAATATTGACGTGGATAGACAAAGGATAGGATCTGATAGAAGAAAGGGGATTGAAAAAGATAGAGGCCAATTTAGATTGACAGCAAGATTGTAAAAGATTGACGTGGATAGATGAAGGATCGGATGAGGCAGAAAAGAAGGGATTAAAAAATATAGAAGTTGATAGGATGTGGATAGATAAAGTATAGGATGAGATAGAGAAGAGGGCATCAAAAAAGACAGACGTAAATTTTGCTCAACAGAGATAGAAAAAAATTTACATGAATAGATTAAGAATGGGATGAGATAGAGAAGAGGGGATTGAGAAAGATAGAAATTAAATAAATTAAAAAAGAGACAGAAATTTGGAATGACAGAGAGATAGAAAAGACGCTATTGAGAAAGATGGACATGAATTTAGATGGACAAAGAGATAGAATGGGATATATTTTCTCCATCTCTTCCCTTTAGAAAGATTCAAAATGATTAAAAAAGATAGGGTATATCTTTTTACTTCCATCAGGGATTCTCATCTGTAGAAATTTCACTTTTGTCCTTTTATAAACATTAAAAACGTCCATAATAAAATTTATCACTCGTGCTTATCCGGTGGAAGCTTTAAATGAACGCGGCCGGGGTAATCGATTTTACAAGAGAATAGATTTCATTAAAATAGCCGGATTCATTTTCTGAAAAGAGTCGTCTATATACAAATAAGTTTTTTAAAAACGTAAAAAAATGGGCGAACCACTAAAAGCTCTTTTTTCGTTCGCAAAGTGAGGTTCTCCGCAAAACTTGAAGAAATTTACATGCTTGAAGTGGCATAAGTTTCTTATCCCATAACGTTCTTCTTTATGCAGTGAGGTGCGTCTACCGTTCTTGTTACTCAAACCATAAGCATTCGCGAGGCGCGACGGAATCTGAATTTATTCTTATTTAAAATGGAAAAGTTTTCTCCTGGCGCTCGAAAACATGTAATTTAATTTCGCAGGAACCCCTCCGAGAGATGAATGTATGTGAAAAGAATTCGTTCTTCCGCATCGCGTGAGCGAGCCATTGGAAATATCCGCTGAAACGATAAGTTTTCACGTCAGTGCTCATTTCGACACTTTCTCGTAATTTCATATTGAACTGTTTGCCCTTCTTCAGCTAATGGTACCAATACGCCATCTCTTATTTTCTTACTTTTTCCACCTTATCATTTTTGGGCTCGTTCAAAAAAAAAGTCACACTGCAAGAGGGAGGGGGGGTAACGCAGAATGTGACATCACACATGGAAAATGTGGATAACAATTTTTTAGGAACATTTGAAAAAAATTGTCTAGCAACTTCTATCTTTTTCAATCCCCTCTTCTCTATCTCACTCTATCCTTCATCTACCCACCTTAATCTTTTTCTATCTATTTGTCAATCTAAATTTAGGCCTATGTTTTTCAATCCCCTTTTCTCTATCTCAACCTATCCTTTATACCTTCGTGTCAATCTTTTTCTGTCTCTGTTAATATAAATGCCTGCCTATCTCTTTCAATCTCTTCTTTTGCATCTCGTCCTATCCTTTATCTTTCCTTACCAATCATTTTCTATCTCTGTTAATTTAAATGCTGATCTATCTTTGTCAATTTCCTCTTCTTTATCTCGTCCGATGGTACATATATCAACGTCTATCTTTTTCTATCCCCTTATTAATTTAAATTTACGTCTATCTTTTTCAATCCTCTTTTCCATCTCATCCTATCCTTTATCTATCCTTACCAAACATTTGCCATCTCTGTTAATTTAAATGCTGATCTATCTTTGTCAATTTCCTCTTCTTTATCTCGTCCGATGGTACATCTATCAACGTCTATCTTTTTCTATCCCCTTATCAATTTAAATTTACGTCTATCTTTTTCAATCCTCTTTTCTCTATCTCATCCTATCCTTTAGTTATCCATGTCAATCATTTGCTATCTCTGTTAATTTAAATTCTCATCTATCTTTGTCAATTTCCTCTTCTTTATCTCATCCTATGCTACATCTATCAACGTCTCTCTTTTTCTATCCCTTTATCAATTCAAATTTACGTCTATCTTTTTCAATCCTCTCTTCTCTCTCTCATCCTATCCTTTGTCCATCAACGTCAATATTTTACTATCTCGTTATCAATTTAAATTTCCGTCTATCTGTTTCAATCTTCTCTTCTCTATCCCATCCTATCCTTTATTTATCCATGTCAATCATTTTCTATCTCTGTTAAACCAAATTTTCATCTATCTTTTTCAATATCCTTTTCTTCATCTCATCCTATGTTACATCTATCAACGTCTGTCTCCTTTTATCCCTTGTCAATTCAAATATCCATCTGTCTTTTTCAATCCTCTTCTTTACCGTCTATCTTTTCGAATATCCTCTTCCCTATCACAGAATGTGACTTATGTGGTTAAAAATTCTACTATTTGTTTAAATGTTGACCTTTCTTGTTGAAAATTTTTTTTTGTTAAAACTTTATTTTTTTAACTGAACATTTAACTATTCTATTATACTTCTGGCTTGAAGTTGAACCACTTTGTTGGAAATTCATTTTTTTAATTAATTATTTTGTTGAAAATTCATCTATTTGATTGAAGACTGAACTATTTTATTGAATTTTTTTTATTAATATTTTAAACTAAAAATATAAATATCCTATATTTGGCTGAGAAGTTGATTGTTTTTAATTGAAAATCCAAGTCTGAAATTTTTCATTAAAGAATTCATCTTTTTTGGTTGAAAATTCAACTAATTATTTGAAAGTTGAACTACTTTGCTGAACATTCATTTCAGTGATTGAAGATTGAACTAATTTGTTGAAAAGTCGTTCTTTTTTATTGAAAAATGACTTTTTTAATTGAAAATTCAACTGCTTTATCATTGGTTAAAAATTCATCGTTTCTAGTTAAAAATTCGTAAATATTATTGAAAGTCAATTTATTTTGTTGTAAATTTGTCTTTTTGGTAGCAAATTTACCTTCTTGATTGAAACTTTAACTGCTTGGTTGGAAGGGCGACTACTTCCTTGAAAATTCATTTTGTAATTAAAGATCCAATACTTTGGTTGAAAATTCAACTATCTAGCTGAAAATTTGTTTTTTCTTTCTGTTGAAAATTATTTCTTGTATCTGAAAATTTGTTTATTCCTTTTTTTTAAACTGGTCGTTCTCAGTTAATAATTTTACAATTCTATTACCTTATGTATTTTGTTGGGAATTGGTATTTTTCTAGTATAAAATTAATTTTCTTGGTTGAAAATTGAACTACTTGGTAAAAAATTTAAGTATAAAAAAAAATTGACTCTTTGGTTGGAAATTCAACTATTTTGTTGATAATTCGTTTCTTTTACTTGGAAATTAATTTTTTAAATTTGAAATTGGTCTATACAATTACTTTTTGAAAATTGAACGTTTTTAGTTAAAAATTCAGAAATTTTGTTGAAAATTGATGCATTTGTGGCAAAATCTTCTTTTTGGTAAAAAATTAACCAATAATTGAACAATTTTTTTTTAATTAAAGAGTCTACTATTATATTTTTGGTGCAGTATTCATCTCTTCTGGTTAAAAATTTGACTATTCAGTTGGAGATTGAACTATTCTGTTAATTTTAATTTTTTTTTTTCAATTAAAAATTTAAGTATTTTATTTTTGAGTGAGAAGTTGATCGTTTTTAATTGTGAATCCAATTCTTAAATTTTGCATTTTGAATTCATCTTCTTTGGTTGAGAATTCAACTACTTCTTTGTTGAAAATTCAACCATTTTGTTGATATATATATTTTTTCTAAATTAATTTTTTTTTTACATGCAATTTGAATATTTTATGACTTTTTGAAAATTGAACGTGTTCAGTTAAAAACTTCATAGTTTTGTTGAAAACTGATTATTTTGTTTCAAATTTATCGTTTTGTGGTTGAAAATTAGACTACTTTGTTGAACATTCATTTCAGTGGTTGAAGATTGAACTAATTTGTTGAAAATTTTTTCTTTTTTTGATTGCAAAATTATTTTTTCAACTGAGAATTCATATTAATTAAAAAAATAGTAATTATTGGTTGAAAATTGATCGATATTGGTTGAAAATTCAACAAGTTTGTTAAAAATGAAGGTGCTTTGTTGTCAATTCATCTTTTTTGGTACCTAAAAATTTACCTTTTTGATTAAAACTTGTATTGCTTGATTGAAAGTTGAACTACTTTGTTAAACATTTATTTAACTTTTTTCGGTTGAAAATTAATTCTTTTAACTTAAAATTGTTGTATTTCAAATTAAACTATTTGGCTGGAAACAAACTTTTTTGTTGAAAATTCGACTGTTTTGTAGTAAAATTCATCTTTTGTCTGGGAAATTATACTATTTGGTAGAAAATTCAATTATTTCATTTATAATTTAATTATTTGGTTCAAAATCAAAGTAAAATTAAATTACATAATGACCTTTCTGTTTTTTTCTTACTTAGCTGAAAATTTTTTCCTGGTTGAAAATTCAATTCTCTTGTCAAATACTGTTTGTTTAAGAATTAATCTGTCTTGATTGATTATTTTCTTGAAAATGAATCCTTTTTAATTTAAAATCGAACTACTTGGGTAAAAGTTACTTATTTTTTGAAAATTTATTTTGTTGTTGAATATTCATCATTTTAGTTAAAAATTTAACTGTTTTGGTAAAAATATCACTATTTTGACAAAAAATGTAATCATTTTGCTTCAAATTTAAATGTTTTGTAGAAAATTTGTCCTTTCAGATAGAAAATTCAACTTTCATTGAAAATTTTTTTTTTTTGCTTAAAAATTCAACCATTTAGTTGAAAATGCAAACGGTTTGGGTAAAAGTATAACCTTTATTATTCCAAAATTCAAACATATGGTCGAAAATTCATCTTTTTAGATATGAAATTCAACTACTTCGTAGAAAATTTATCCTTTTTGCTTGAAATTTCAGATATTTGTTGTACATGCAAACTGGTTGAAAAAAGTTTAAGTCTGATAAAATATTATATTTGTTTCATTTTTACTTTTTTTAAAGGAAATTTCTCATAGCGGAGAATTTCTGTCGTAAAAGGAGTAAATAGGAATTCATATTATTCCACGAACACTCGCACAAAATATTGTAGAAAAATGTGGAATAATTTAAGAATATAAAGCGTCCTTCCTCAATGCTCTTCTCTAGAAGCAATTACTTTCATGTCATATAGAAATAGAATAAAAACCTTTGAAACTTTTATATTAAAAAATTAATTTATAATCTACTTTCTCCCTTAAAGTGCGAAAAAATATGATAGAAAATTTAGTATCGGTCCGTAATTATTTTCCTTAATAATGAATTTCTTATAATTTTTTCGCGATTTGAAAAAAATTATGATATACAAAATCATTATAAGAAAATCAGTATGGGAATGAAGAATGTTAATATATTGAAAGTAAATTCAAAAAATTGAGAAAGTACAATAAAATGATTTATTAATTTAATATCGAGGTCCAAATATATTTTATGAGGAATTATGAGGAATTCCAAAGGATTTCAAGAGATTAGAAAAAAATCAAGGAATTTCAACAAATTTTGTAGGACTATCAAAGATTTTCAGATATTTCTAGTCAACTTGAAACAATTAATTAAATTGAATTTGAAAGGGTTTTTTAGCGATTTTGAAGATATAATGGGATTTTAATGTATTTCCAAAAATTTAATATGATTGAGAGATTTGAAGAATTTGTAGGGAATTTATAGGAAAGAATCTTATATGATTTCTAAATATGTAAACTAATTTTAAAGATTTCATCGATTTCCAAGAGATTAAAAATATTTTCACGGATTTCAAAAAATTTCTAAACATTTCAAGGGATTTTAGAAGATTTTTACCTTTTCCAAATATGGCAAAGGATTTCAAAGAATTTTGCATGATTTACAAAGATTTCCAGGAATTTCGCAAGATTTGAACGATTTTATTAAATTTCAAATGATTTCAGGGGATTTCAAAGATTTCTGAAGATAATTTAAATTTAAATTATTAATTAATTTAATTTAATAATCAAATTCAAATGATATTTAAGGGCTTTTAAATAATTTATACTTTTTAAATGAATTTTCATATCTTTCATAGATTTCAAGGGAGTATAGTGGATTCTAAATTCTAGCAAGAAATTAAAAAAATGTCAAAGGATTTCAAAGAATTCCGTAGGATTTTCAAAAATTTCAAGGAATTTCTACGGTTTTTTGGAAATTAAATAAAATGTCAATGAGTTCCAAGGGATTCATAGCGATTTTACAGATTTTTAGGGAATTGAATTTTCAACAAAATACATAAAGTTTCAACCAAAGTGTTGAATTTTTAAACGAAATTTTTTTTTCTACAAAACAGTTCAACTTTCACCCCCTGAATATAAATTTGCAACCAATCAGTTTAATTATCAACAAAATAGTTGAATTTTCAGATAGAAAAATTCATTTTTATCAAACAGAAAACGAAATTTTAACACGGAAGATTAATTCTCTACCAAAAAAGATGAATTTTCTACTAAATAGTTTAATTTTTATCCAAAAAAGATCAATTTACAACAAAAGAGTGGAATTTAAAGAAAAAGTTTTTTAAATCAAAAATGGAATAGTTAAACTTTTATTTGGAAAAAACTCAATCCTCAATAACAGATGATTTTTTAAAAAGAACTGATGAATTTTCGACAAAGGATGATGCCTTTAAAAAAATACTTGAATTTTCGGAAAAATAATTCAACTTTGAGAAAAAAGTTGAATTTTTTAGCAAATAACTGAATTTTAAACCTCCAAAGATGAATTTTTAAACAAGAAAATTAATTGTTTACCAAAAGACGAACTTCCAATCAAAGGGATGACTTTTCAATTAAAATGATGAATCATCATCAGTCTTTTATTTTATTGTTTGAAGTGTCCCAAGAATAATATCGCAGGGCCAAAAATATAAAAATTTAGTTGCCTTTTTAACAAAAAAGATATGTTTTCAATCAAAAATGGAACGGTTCAATTTTCAGTTTAAAAAAATAATATTATAAAAATAAAAGAAATTATCAGCCATTTCATTCCAACGAAAAAAGACGAATTTTACACACAATAGTTAATTTTTTCAACTAAAAAGTAAAATGTTTTATGAAACAATTGACTTTTGAACCGGAAAAGAAGAATTTTCCACAAACAAGATTAACTTTCTACCCAAAGGAACGATTTTTAACGAAATAATTAAGTTTTCACGTAAAAAAGATAAAATTTCAAGAAAAAAAAAAAATTATTCACCAGAAAAAATATTTAACTGAAGTTATGAATTTTCAACCAACAAAATATACTTTTAAGAAAGTAGCTCAACTTTGAATCAAGTAGTGTATATTTAGCCTGGAAAGATGAGTTTTCAACGCAAAATTTAATAGTTGATATTTTAACAACAAAATTTCAATTTTAAATCAAAAAAATATTTGGATTCAACCAACAAAAAGGAACTTTCAACAAAATACTCTAATCCGCAACTAAAAAAGATTGATTTTCAACCAAAAATTAAAATTTTTAACCAAAAAATTGATTTTCTACCAAGAAAGATGAATTTTCAACAAAATATATAATGTTTTAATAAAATTGTTAAATATTCTAGAAATTTGTTAAATTGAGAAGCCAAAAAAGAACAATTTTACACAAGACAGTTGAATTTTCAAAAAAAAAAAGTTAATTATCAATTAAATCGGATAAATTTGCATCCAGGCAGTTACATTTCGCATCCAGAAAAGGGGAAATTTTAACCGAAGGAGATGAATTTCCAACCAAGAAACATTTTTTATTCAAGAAAGACAATTTACAACAAAAATTTTTTAACCAAAAAAAAATCAATTTCAAGGAATTTCACAAGATTAAAATTTTAATTTAATTTAATTTAATTGGAATTTCAGAGAATTTTCATCGATTCTAAGGTATTTCATCATTAAACCATTTCCCTTTCAGGGTAGGCGTGACACTACCCGATTCGGGTAGTGTTTCTAGGTTTTTCTTGTAGTTATAAATAACTACAAGTGTGGGCTCACCACACCCACGATGTGCCAACAGCACTCATGTCAGTATTCTTGAATGGTCACCCATCCAAGTACTAACCGCGTCCAACGCTGCTTAACTTCAGTGATCTGACGAGAACTGGGTTTTTCAGCGTGGTATGGCCGTTGGCCATGTAATGTAATTGTAAATATTCCATTTTCGGTTAAAAATTGATATTTTTTATCGAAAATTTATTTTTTTAATCGAAAATTGATCTTTTTTAGTTGAAAATTCATGTATCTTATTAAAAATTCCTCTCTTTTGGTTTTATTAATTTATCCTTTTTTGTTAAAAATGCAATTTAACTATTTGTTTAAAAATTAAACTTTTTTTTTACGAAAATTCATTTCTTTGGTTGAAATCTCTTTTGAAAGGATTTTATGGGATTTCTATATATTTAAACTAATTTTAAAAGATTTCATCGATTTTCAAAACATTAAAAATATTTTCACACATTTCAGCAAATTTGTAAACATTTTGAGGAATTTCACAGGAATTTCACCTTTTCCAAAGATGTAAGAGAATTCCAACGAATTTTCCGAAAAGATTTTGAGGGATTTCTAGTGATTTTTTAAAAATAAAGTAAAATGAAATTTAAAGGGATTCCTAGCAATTCCGATGATTTAAAGGGATTTGCAGGTATTTCAAGGAATTTCACAAAATATAAAAAATTTTATTAAATCTTCAAGTATTTCAAAGGAACTTTAAATATTTCTGAAGATTTTAACTTTTCTCTAGCGAAATTTAATTAATTATTTTAATTTAAATTATATTCATGGGCTTTTAAATCATTTATACTTTTTAAATGGATTTCTATGTTTTCCACAGATTTTAAGAGTTTTAAGGGATTTGAAAGAATTTCAAGAGATTTAAAAAATGTCAAGGGATTTCAAAGATTTGTCTAGGATTTCCAAGAATTTCAAGGAATTTCTACAAAACTTTGGAAAATAAATGAAATGAAAATGAAATTTCAAGGGATTCCTAGCGATTCAGAAGATTTCAAAGGATTTCAACTATTTCACGGAACTTCACAAGATTTGAAGGATTTTATTAAAGATTTCAAAAATTCCATCAGAGAAGATTATGATTTCTAGGACCTCCATTTATTAAAAAAAAATTAAGGGAATTTTACATACAAATTTTGATGAATTTCAACAGATTGTAATGGATTTGAATTAGAACTAATTTTGTTTACTTTCATGTGAAATTAGAATTGGTCTAAAATAAATCGTTCCTTGGTAGTTCCTCTACTTTTTACATTAATTCCTCCCATATTTTTGTATTATTTATTTACTTCGTGTAATTTTTTTTATTTATATAATGAAACGAATTTTTTGTTATTTATAAGTTGAATTTTGGCTTTAATATAACTTTTATGTGAAAAGAAAACCTGAAAAAATAAAAATATCATTCTATGTCGTTTTTACGACCCTTTTTAATGAAGAGACACTTGAAGAAAGTCACATAGGAGAGACATTTATTTCTTATGAGCAGGCGACTTCTTGTAACTCCACTAAAATACATACTAGAAGTAAGACACCGAGAAATGAAAAGTAAACTTACATTCTCTCTTTGAAACCTCGTATATCATTACATTTATCTCTCAATAAACGAGAAAATAAATTTAAGTCAAGAAAGAAAAAAAAAAAAAATAACGAGACAAGAAGAAATGTATTCTTCAATGTGAAAAAAAAAAAACAATACCATGATAAACGAAGAAGTTTATAATTAAATTTTCAGTTAAAAAAATAGTTTGTATTAAAATAATTCAATTTAAATCTCAATAAAAAAAGCCAATAGCTAAAATTATTATTCTTTAACAAACCAACAAAAATGAATTTTTAAGAAACCAGTTCAACTTTCAACCCAAGAGTTGAATTTTCAACCTTAAAATATGATATCTCAACAAATAGTTGATATTAGCAATAGTTAGCAATAGTAGCAATAGTTGATATCCTTCCAAAAAAAAAATTTAATTCTGAAGAGAACCCCGTTAAATTTAACCATAATATATGAAATCAATACCAAAAGAGTTGAATTCTCAAAGCAAAAGGGCGAATTTTCAATTCAGAAAGATTTTGCAGTCAAGAAAAAAAAAATGAATTTCAACTAAAATGTAAAATTTTAAAGCCAAAAGGACGATATTTCTACAAAACAGTTGAATTTTAAAAACAAAAAATTAGATGAATTTTCTATTTAAAAAAAAAAAACGAATTTTCAATCAATTTTAACCCAAATAGTTGAATT
The DNA here is from genome assembly GCA_932195095.1 of Andricus curvator. Taxonomy (NCBI): domain Eukaryota; kingdom Metazoa; phylum Arthropoda; class Insecta; order Hymenoptera; family Cynipidae; genus Andricus; species Andricus curvator. The sequence continues at coordinate 161,361 of CAKNYM010052522.1, read as the reverse complement.
TTGAAACTAAAAAGATCAACTATTAACCAAAAATGGAATAGATAAATTTGCATTGGAAAGGTAATTTGCTACTTAAAAGAACAAATTTTTGACAGAACAGTTGAATTTTCTATAAGATAGTTGAATGTTCAAGACAGACGAATTTTATACAAAAAAGTTAAATTTTCAACCAAGTAGTAAAATTATGAATCTTCAACAACAAAAATTGATTTTGAGGAAAACAATTCAACTTTCAAACCAATGAGTTCACTTTTCGACCCAAAAAGATTAATTTCGAAAAAAAATTTAAAAGACAATATTTCAGTCAAAAGTTGTTCATTTTGAATTAAAACCAGTTGAATTCAACAAAAAAAGAGTTATAAGAGTGTTCATAAAAATCCTTGGATCCTCAACAAAAACACATTAAATTTCATCCAAACAGTTGCATTTCTATAAAAAAAAATATTTTCTAAAAAAAATACAAATTTTCAACATAATGCATGAATTTTGAAACAAATAGTTCAATTTGTAACCGAGTGGAATAGTTTTATACCAACAAACACGCATTTCTAACAGAATACATGCATTTTCAACCAAATAGTTAAATTTTCAACTAGAAAAGAATTTCAACCAAAAAAAGAATTTTTTAACGACATAGTTGCATTTTTACTAAAAAAAAATTGAAATTCCTACAAAAAGAAGTGAATTTTCAGACCGAAAGGACTAATCTTCGACAAAATAGTTTAATTTTTAAAGAAATAAATTTTTTTGTCAAGAGAAATTTTCAACTAAAAATCATGACTTTTTAACCAAATTTTTATATATTTGGAAAAGAATCAAATTGTAAACCAAATAATACCTTCCTTAACAAAAAAGATGGATTTTGAACTTGGATATTTAAAATTTTAAAAATTGTTAACCTGGAAAACAATAGCTGAAACTAACCATTGCTGTTTTAAAGTCCTTCAATTTTAAGTAGATAATTCCTTGTAATTTGTATTAATATTTATTATTAACTCATTATTTGATTACTATAAATGATTTTTCATAATTGTTTGATTTAGGGCCCTGCGACTCGGTAAAGAATGATTAATCTTTTTTGGTTAAAGATTTTATTGTTTGTTTCAAAATTGAGTTAATTTGTTGAAAATTCAACAATTTTACAGAGAATATGTATTTTTGTATCGAAAAGTCATTAATTTATCTACTGTTTACAAATTTATGTATCTTTTTGGAAATTCATCTTTTTTGGTAGAGAACAATTTTGTTTTTTCCTCAATAATTCGAATTTTGGGTTGAAAATTAATCTTTCTTTAGTTGAGGATACAAATATTTTCTCGGAAGTTCATTTGTTGGTTAGAGATTCATCACTTTGGTAAGAAATTAATATTTTTAACAAATGATTTATCTATTTTGTCGAAAACTCAACGGGTTGGTTGAAAAATAAATTTTTTGTTGAAAATTTATATTCCTGGATTAAAAATTAATTCTCCTAATTGAAAATTTAACTACACTATTTTTGGACAAAAATTAATCTCTTTTAGTTTAAAAATTCTACTGAAGAAAGTAATCTTTCTGGTTGAAAATTCAACTATTTGTTGAAAAATGTATGTATTTGGTTAAAAATTCATCTTTTTTGTTCAAGAATTAGTCTGCTGTGCTGAAAATTCGTTTTCTTTTTGATAAAAATTAATTTTTTTTTTACTGAAAATTCAATTGTTTTGTTGAACCTTTAACTGATTTGTTGAAAATTACACAGAAAAAATAACAAAATGTAATCTTTGCAGCGATTTCAGAGTAATCTTTGCCTGCAATATAAATTACCTTCACGTGTTAAGATTTACCCACCACATGGGAAATCGTTACCCTGTCAACTCTATTGAATCTTGTTTTGTTTCGATGCAAAAAAATTCAACTTTATCTACTTGAAAATTACCAGCAACAAAAACTCACTTCTGTTTTGTCTGTGTAGCTAATGAGTCATATATTAATTACTTCAAACTCGGTTTTATATTTGAAATAGTAAAAAAACTACATGATGGAGGCCGATATATAATAAGGTTCTACATTTTTTTTTTAATTTTTCACCATTGGCAAAGTCGATTGAAAATGATCAAATTTTGAATTTAACAAATTTTTTGTTGACGGAAAAAAAATGTTTTCAATTTTGTTCGGTAAAGTCTATGAAAGTGAATAAACTTAGACAAAAAATGTAAGAAGAGCATTTTTCCGTCGAAATGTAATATCTCAAAAACTGACAGAATTGCAACAAATTTTGAGCGACTTTAGCTGATTCTAAGGCTTTTAGAAGGATTTTAAGGGTTTTCAAATATTTCAACTAATTCAAAAGATTTTATAGTATCAAGTGAAATTTAAATATATCAAAAATAGACTTTTACGCAACGCCAATCCATAGAACAGTGAGACGGATATGGTATTTACGGTTAAAAATATTCCACAGAGTGAAATTCTCATGGATATGGAAGTTTTTTTTCAGAAATTATTCTAATTAGATTTCTAAGAAAGCTTTCGGAAAATTTTTAAAAAGTTCATTGAATGAAATCATTTCATTCAAAGATGATTTTACACAAAAATAAAATGATTTTTTAATTGTCTGGAAAAATTACAACCTCGGAAGTGATAAGGTTCGATAGAAAAATCTGTTTTGGTGGAATCTTTATTTAAACCGTGAGCATATGTAAAAATAATTTGCTATACGATGAAAATAGTTTTTCATCAAAGTATCTTTGTTGATCTAACCTTATCTCCACCGACGCGACGATTGTGCACTCTGTCAGATAGACGCACACAAGTTAAGATTCTTTATATAATGGCTAAGACCTTTCGTACACGTATAAAGTTTGTTTGTTATATAGCTATGAGAATATGCTTTATGCATAGGCCAATCAGCGGCCTACCCGTAGACGAGAATTTCTATCAAGAATGAGATAAAGGCTAGTATAAAATTAAAAGGAAAAAATATTTGAGGTCCTTTCAGTTACGATACGAGAATTTCTGCAAAAATCGTTTCACAGTGTCTACATTAAAATGAAGATTCTCGTCTTAACGCTGCTCATCACGTTTGTGATGCTTCTTGATTCTGTTCGTGAGTAATAATAAGTAATGACATAATACCGAATCAATCATATAATAAACGTTTTCAATCCAGATATCAACTTTATCCCAAAATTGGTTTCTCACTCTAAAACAATTGAAACATAAGTTATCATCATTGTATAGGTATTTCATCTTGCTACGTAATTATTCACTCATCAAATGAATGGTTCTTTTAATTGTTATGAAATATTGTGTTATAAAAACAAATTTTAATCAAAAATATGTCGAGTTCACTGTTACAACTATTTATTAATTATCCAGTCGCCGCCAACACTTCTGCATGCATTAAGACTTCCCCGAGATACCTTTTGTTCAAACGGTCAAGAAACTCCTCTGATTACGATTATGTTGATCATTTTTTCCGAATTCTGGTCAGTTTTTGAAAAAATTAAACTTTTTTGTTTCTTGCACTTGTTTCGTACAGTTGTACCTCAGAATCTATTCCTATTTTTTAAAGGAAATCTTCTAGACTTTTCTACATTAAAATGAAGTTTTTCGTCTTAACGCTGCTCATCACGTTTGTGATGGTTCTTGATTCTGTTCTTGAGTAATCATAAGTAATAACATAATACCAAATCAATCAGATAGTAAAACGTTTTCAATCCAGATATCAACTTTATCTCAAAATTGGTTTCTCAGTCTAAAACAATTGAAACATAAGTTATTATCATTGTATAGGTATTTCATCTTGCTGCGTAATTATTCACTCACCGAATAAGTGGTTGTATTCATTGTTTTCAAATATTTTGTTATAAAACCAATTTTAATCAAAACGTATCGAGTTCACTGTTACAACTATATATTAATAGTCCATTCGTTGCTAACTCTTCTGCATGCATTCAGAGGTCCCCGAGATACCTTTTGTTCAAAAGGTCAAGAAAGTCCTCTGATTACGGTTATGTTGATCATTTTTTCCGAATCCTGATCAGTTTTTGGAAAATTTCAACTTTTTTGCTTCTTGCACTTGTTTCGTACAGTTGTACCTCAGAATCTATTACTATTTTTGAGAGGAAATCTTCTAGACTTTTCTACATTGAAATGAAGATTGTCGTCTTAACGCTGCTCATCACGTTTTTGATGCTTCTTGATTCTGTTTGTGAGTAACAATGAGTAATAACATAATACAGAATCAATCACATAATAAAACGTTTTCAATCCAGATATCAACTTTATCCCTAAATTGGTCTCTCACTCTAAAACAATTGAAACATAGGTTATTATCATTGTATGGGTATTTCATCTTGCTGTGTAATTACACATTTTTTAAAAAATTAAACTTTTTTGCTTCTTGTTTCGTACAGTTGTACCTCAGAATCTATTCATATTTTTTAGAGGAAATTTTCTTGACTTTTCATTTGTTCATAAAAAACCATGCATGCCAACGAGTTTCAAAATTTTTCCTAAAACTATTGCGAAGCCTATAGTTGATAAAATTCTTATTCTTCATAAACTCTCTTGCTTCATTGATTACAAACATTGTTAAAAATAAAAACTCTCAATTAACGTGACAATTTTTCCAAATCGAAAAAAGAATTCTGTTGAAAAGTAGCACATGTGGGCCCTCAATATGTTTATGCGTGCCTAGGGCGCACGTCCACAATTTCTTATTTTTACTACTCAAATCGTCGAAAAATAGCTTATTTATGTAAAATCCGTAATAAAGACGGTAGTTTTTGAATTTTTCCGATAATCATTATCCAAATTTCTCAAATTTATTTTTACAGAATCATCATCATCATCCAATTCGTCAAGAAAAAGGCCACGCAGTCCATCGCCACCAGGTAATTTGAAGACTAAAATACAATCTAAAACAAATATTAGAGAATTTTGCCAAAACGTCCAGTTTTTAAATTTTTTTTTCCTACATGAAGGGCTATATGGCTACAGAGTAAATCCCAGGGATATTATTTTTCTGAAGTTGGATAAAAACGTTGCAAACAATTGACAACTACAATTATCCGACCACAGATAATTTTTATCCGATGACAATAAATTTAAAATAGTAAAATTCATTCACCATTTTAATTTAATTTAAAGTACATAATTTCTTGTCATTTGTATTATTAAATATTATTAATTATTTAATTACTATAAATGAGTTTCAATCATTTTTTTATTTAAGGACTACAGGCCTCGGAATCAATAAAGAATCCAGCTTTTTTGGTTAAAAATTTTATTATCAGATTAAAAATTTAATTAATTTGTTGGAAAAGTATCCATTTTGTTGAAAGTTTGTCTTTTTGGCTTAAAGATTCAACAATTTCATTACATTTTGTTTTCTTTCTGGACTAAAAAATTTGTTAGGTTGGAAATTCATCTCTTTCTGTAGAAATTCCACTACTTGGTTAAAAGTTGAACATCTTTCTCAAAAGTACATTTTTTTGTTTAATGATTCATGATTATAGTTGAAATTTCGTCTGTTTTTGTTCGACAGAATTCTTAACTGAAGATTGAACTATTTCGTTGAACATTTAAGTGATTAGTCGAAATTGACCTTTTTTGTTCAAAATCCATATTGTGGAGTTGAAAATTCAACTGTTTTGTAGAAAATTTCTTTTTCTAATAAAAGATAATTCTCTCAATTAAAACTTGAACTACACCACTTTTCGTTAATAAAAAGTCCCTATATTTCTTTTTGCAGGATTATCATATTCCATGCCAGCAGAATTATGGCCACCCAGTCCACCAGTACCAGGTAATTTTAAGACTAAAATACATATGACGGCATATGGGCGGATCCCGAGGTATTTAATAAAATAGTGTTCACTCACAGTAAAGTGAGGGTTGAAAATTTATATTATGGGGTTGAAAATTCGTTTTCTTTTTGATAATCCTTCGAAATCTTAGGAAAAAATAATGAAATCCTTCAAATCTTGTAAAATGCTTGGAAATACCTTAAAATCCCCTAAAATCTGTAAAATTGTTGAGAATCCCTTGAAATAGCCTCAATAGCAGACAAGGAATCACTGAGAATGACAAAATGGGAATCATTACTCCTGTCTATAAATTTCATGGCCTGTAAAAGAGCATAGGTTTCACATCTGAATATACTATAGAACTCAGGCAGTTTATATTGGAATTTTTCATCTGGTGTCACCACCGAGTGACCACATCCGAAGTTTTATTTAGATCCATCAGTATATATTTGAGTGTGATTTGGAAAGGATTTGAGGATATCAGTTAAAGAATTTTTGTACTTTTTAGAGTCAGATTTGTTTATGGGAAATTTACGAAGGTCAGTAATGATGGTTGGTACTGGAAATTACCAATAGGGAAAATTATGGAATCTTCTGCAAGCAATCTTTGGAAGTTCAAAGTTAATTTCTTGTATGTATTTGTTCATTCGAATGTATAGAGGCTCTGGAGCTCTGGGATGTTTATTGTAGACTTCCTCGTACTTTCCGAGAAAAAGATTATTGTACGCAGGATTTGAGGGAGTTGATGATATCGCAGTAGCATAGTTCAGACTTAGTTGCATTTTTCTGTACTCCAATGGGGATTCACCAACTTCGTAGAGGATGCTATTTACCAGACTTGAGAAAAAGGCTCCCATAGCAGTTCTTATTCCTGCATTATGAATGGGAGCGATCATGTCTAAAGCGTTTGGATTGGCTGAACTATAGACTATACAACCATAATCTAGTTTGGATCTAACAACGGCTTTGTAAGTATTGACCAATAGTTCATGATTAGCTTCCCAGTTTCTTTTAGCGAGGCTTTTAATAATGTTAAGTCTTCTATTACAATCTCTTTTTAAGTGTTTGAGGTGGGGGATCCAGGTAAGTTTATTTAAAAAAAAGGCCTAGAATTCTTATTCTATCTACTACTTCCAGCTCATGGTTTTCCACATATAACGTGGGAGCCTGATATTAGGATTTATTTCTAGAGAATAAGATGTACTGGGTTTTGGTGTTAGAAAATTTGAAAACAGTTTTTCCAGCCCACTCTTGAAGATTATTAATACACCTCTGGATCAATTCTTGTGTAATAGGGAGATCTTTCCCACTACAGTAGAATGTGAGATCATCAGCAAAGGCCATTTTTTTAATTGGTCGAGGAATACATTTGGTGGCGTCATTGAAGGTTATCGAAAAGAGAGTGACACTGAGGACTGATCCTTAGGGCACTTCATTTCAAAGCTTTACTCTTTTGGATAAGTGACCCTCTACTCGAAATTGCATGAATCTTTCCAGAAGAAGTTCTTTATGCAGATTAACATCGAACCGTCGACGTCATTATCGAGTAGTATATGAAGGATTCTATTTTTCCAGACCGTTTTGTAGCATTCTTCAATGTCTGGTGAAACTGCCAGAAGGTGTTGGCCATTGGCAAATGCATCACGTATACTTGTTTAAAGATTTATTGAAGAGTCAAGAGCAGATTGGTACTGTCTAAGAGCACTTTGGTGGATATCAAAAAATCTTTTGTTTTATAAAAACCATCTAAGTCGTTCGTTGATCATTGTCTCCATAAATTTACACATATTACAAGTTATGGCAATAGGTCGGTAGCTGTTAGCTTTTGATTGGTCTTTCCCTAGTTTATGGATTGGAGCGATTAGAGATTCTCTCCATCTTTCTGGGAAAACCTTGTAAATTCATATACAGTTAAACACATCAAGGAGGTATTAAAATGCTTTCAGGGAGAGGTTCCGAGGAGAATATTAGGCATTCTGTCAGGTCCTGGACTAGTTATTTTTGATTGCCTAAGTGCAGACATAAGTTCCTTTAATAGAAGAGATGTGTTTATGACTACGTTTCTGTTTCCTTCAAATCGTGGCTATGATACGCATAGTGGTTGCACTTCCTTCGATTGCTTTTATCTTGATCCAAGCCACGGAACTTGAAGTATTATATTTTGGTTAAGAAGTGAAGGTAATCCACGAACTCCTGCTGCTCGGTTTGTTTATCTTCCTTGAGATGGCTCGCAACTTTTTCAGTTCAACCTTATTTGCAATAGTTTTGTGCTTCTTATAGACGTTATAAGCATGTTTTGTTTTTGTTTGATAGCTTCTTCAACTTCAGCGTTTCACAAAGGGATATGTGTTTTGAAAGATTCCCGAGAGGTTTTTGGGATAGATAGATCGGCAGCCTCAGTGATAGCGGCCACTAATTCAGTAACAATATTGTCAATGTCGGCTTTATTTTCAGCCGAAGGAATTTTTTACTGATCAATTTTTGTATCAATTGTAGTTTGAAATAGTTTCCAAACAGCTTTTTCAAATTTCCATCTCGGAATATAATTATATAGAGTAGCATAAGCGTTTTGTAGTTCCAAATTAATAGGGAAGTGATCATTATCTTAAAGGTCCTCAATAGCTTCCCAATTCAACCTGTGAGCTATACTTGCTCTACAAAAGGATAGATCTATCGATTTCACGATTATTCAAAAGTTTTTTGACTTTCTTTCCTCTTGCGTAGACATGATTTGATCCCCAAAGTTGGTTGTGACTATTGAAGTCACCTAATGAAATGTATGGTCCCGGAAGTTGATCAATGAGATTCTTGAGCTCAAGGAGACTAAAATCATATCGATTTGATATGTACACATTACAAACACATAGTTCATTAGGAGTTAGAATTGATACAGCTACAGCTTCCAAGTTGGTGTTGAGAGATATTTCCTTATAGTGTAAACATTTTTTGAGATAAATTGCAGCACCTTCACTAGCAAAATTGATGTTTAAACAGTTTTTGAAGACAGGTTTGTATCCTCTGACGTTTGCACAAAAGGAATCTTCAAAATTTGTTTATTGTGAACAAATTATGGAAGAGTTTGAGTTTTTGATAAGTAGTTGAAAATTTTCGCGGCGAGGGTAAAAGCCGTTTAGATTCCATTGGATAATTTCCAGAGCCATTTATTAGGTTCAAGTAGAGAAACTGTTAATTATCGTTGTCGTCAGACATTGATAGAGAATCATTTTCCGAGCAAAAACTGAGGAATCCTTTAAGAGATTTTTCTAGTAAATTTGTTATTTTGGTAATTCTGTACTTTGCAGCTCGGTCCGTTAGATTGGGATATAGTTCTCTTGTTATAGAGATGAGAGACTGAATATCATCATTGTATTCTTTGGAAATAGTGGCAGGATTAGCAGCTTCCGTAGCTTTATCGAAGAAGGTTTTGTACTGTGTGTAGTTGAGGCGATATTTTGAAGTAGATTCTTCAAAAATTGATCTAATTGGTTCTAATAGACTGTCAATGGTCTTTTTGTCCTTAGGGGGGGCGGAGGGAGTTGTTTTTCTTTTGTTTTTTCGATTTTGGTTGTTTAGCAAGTTTCCAATCATTTTCCTCTTTTTTGGAAGGGTTTTTGTTTTTGTCTGCTGCATGCTCCTGAATGACCTGTTCGTCCCGTATTGTAGAAGAGCGAGTATAAGAGAGAGCAAGGCGTTTGCTGCCTATGTTTAGGGGTGTTGAGGAAAGCTCCGGGAAAACTCCCAACTGATTGCTCACTAATGTGTCATGATAATAAGGGGTATTATCTAAATCAATGAGTGGTGCCGCTGTTTGAGTAGGGTTGGTAGCATTCAGTTCGGCAGATGCCTCATCCGGAACATTTTTGCAATTTTTAGCAATATGTTCTGCTCCCGGGTTTTTTAAAAAAAGACTTGATTGGCCAATCAAGTTCAACCAGCCCACACCAGGGGGCACTCTGGCCAATCACAGGCATCGTAGAGAATACATACCTAAGAACAACATGACCTGAAACTTCAGTTTCAGGTCAGCCCTGAAGAAGTGAACTGCAATGTTCACGAAACGTCGGCAACATTCATAGTTTCGCACACGATTGAAACCCGAAAAATCTTTGAATTTTTAATTTAAATTTATTATGTTCTGCTTGCTTACACATGAAGCATATTAGGTTATCAGTTGATAGGTATATCCGATAAGAGGTGTCCTCTCACTTAACTTGCAGGGAACCTGGAATTTCTAGATACTATCTGGGTGTATGTATACCTGTCTTCGGAAACTAAGTATATTGGCCAAACCAGCCTCAGATAAACCAGCTCTAACAAGGGATAATTGGGAGGTTGTTGTTATGAAAGTGTGTCGAATAACAGGGCAGACTTTTGATAGTATAAGTTTCTTGTGTTTAGTAATCAAAGGTCGAAGCTCTAACGAGTATTCCCTAATGTTGACAAGTGCGTGTGTATCCATAAGTTCATCCGCTAGTTGTTTACTGGCTAGGAACATACTTACTCGATCGTTGGAAGTTTTTGATGCAAATCTGACATTGTTTGATCCAACCAGTTTTTCTATTTCCGTTGTATACTTTTTGAAGGAATTTCCTGTTTTGATTCAATGACGATTGCTTGGTCCCTTTTGGGAAAGAATCTTGTTCTGTTGCAGCAGCATACCTGTTAATGTAGCTTGCTGGTTCTTTTTAATTCGAGACTGTACAGGTGAATTGACGTTGGGTGTTATCACTATTTTGGGTATCCATGATTTGTAGGGTGCATTGAGATATGCTTTTCCAAAAATTTTCACTCGCACTCGAAATTTACAAATTGCAGCACTCACCAGTTGAAAGCGACACACGCGTTCAATATAAGCACAGAGCACACTCGCAAACATATCCGACAACGACCGAGGTCGAGACGGAACTGTTAAAATCCTTTCAAATTCATTAAAATCTCTTGAAATCTTTGGAATCGGTAGGAATCCGTTTACATTTTATTTATTTTAATTCTATCAAATCGTTGGAAACCATACAAAATTTTTTGAAATCCTTTCAAATCTTCGAAGAAGGCATACATCCTGTCAAATCCCTTGAAATGTTTAGAAATTTTTTGAAATCCGCGAAAATATATTTAATCTCTTGAAACCCGATAAAATCTTTTGAAATCAGTTGAACTATTTAAAAAGCCTTAAAATCCGTCCGAAACCCTTAAAACCGCAGATGCCCCTCAAAGTTTGTTGGCATCGTTTGAAATCACTTAAAACCACCTAATATGTTTGGAAATCTGCGTCATATAAAAAAATGATTTGATTGTACTTTCTCTATTTTCCGCATCAACTATTATGATATTTTAACATGATTTATTTTTATACTAACTTTCTTATAATAATTTTTCAGAATCGCGCAAAAATTATGAGAAATTCATTAGAGGAAAATCATTATGAGCCTATACTTCTAGATCGAGACAGAGAATAGAGATTCGACACTATATAATTTTTTTGCAGTAATAAAGAATGTTTGGGATTCAGAAATAAAATTCAAAATTGAATTTCTTGGATGATCATTAGTAGACTCGTTATTTAGCATAATTGGGTAGTTATAAGATGATGAATTTTTTTAATCCTTAAAATAGTAACTATGTTTTTCTTACTTGATCAGGTACAACATTTCAACTAAAGCTGATCACTCTGGAAACAAATGATATACTTTACCGTGATATTAATTTTATTGGACTATTTCATAGAACTGGGATGATTGGAGTGTTTTTTAAAGTAGATGCGACAACTCTCGAATTTGGTAATTGAACGATTCTTATTTTTCTAATATTCCATTCGTGAAATGCTGAAATATTACTGACCTATCAGTCAACCACCTCATTACTAATTCAAAACAATTTTCCATTAATTTAGTAATATTGGACGGTCAAAAAGTGGCAATAAGGAAGGAAGAGATTCATTACGGTGATCTACTGATACGCAATAAATGGAGTTTTGGATTATATTCCGAGGGCAACTTTTTCGAGCTACCTGAAGATAAGAAGAAACAAATGATCTTTCCCTGAAACTTTCGTCCAGATTTAGCACAACACTGCCATCCTGATTACAACCAGGAAACAGTAGAACTGCATTTCTAGCGAAACAAGTCATTCAACGAAACCATTAATTGATTAATTATTTGATTAATTAAAACGTCTGTACCTTTTGAATTAGGGTTATCGGTACAATTATTGGCCTCCCCACAATGATTGGCCTTTTCCTCACAATATACTTCATAAACAAATATTTTAGAATACAATTACTAATAAGCAGTGCTAGATTGTTATCAATATACTCTGCGCTATTTATTGGCAGTTTTATTTGAGTGTTTTTCTCGATAAATCTACAGTTTGAAGCTGAATAATAATTGTTAAATAAGGCCAATCATTGTACCGATTACCTTATGAGAGTTTTTAAAATAAAAATACCGTTCAACAAAACGAAAAATTGTTAATTTCAATTATTAATTTGCAAAACCCTATAATAATTAAATTTCTATTAATTGCCCAATTTTCTACAAAACGGTTGAATTTTCTATCAAATTATTAAAAAGGAGAAATCTCCACACAAAAAAAGCTAATAGCTGATATTTCGATGAAGAAAAAATTTTCCATTTAAGAAAGACAATATATTTCATCCAAAAATTCATTTTCAAAGAAAAATTTGAATTTTTATACTGAAAGATCAATTATTAACCAAAAATGGCAAAGTGAATTTTTAAGAAAGCAGTTTAACTTTCAACCAAGGAGTTAACTTTTCAACCTAAGAATATGAAATCTCAACAAAAAATGTAATAATTTATATTTTTACCAAGAAAAATTTTAATTCCGAAGAAAAAAATGTTAAATTCAACCATAATATATGAAATTAATACAAGAAGAGATGAATTCTCAAATCAAAAAGTCGAATTTTCAATTCAGAAAGATTATTCAGCTAAGAAAAAAAATGCATTTCATCCAGAATGTTGAATTTGAAAGCCAAAAACAAAAAATTACACCTTCAACCAACAAGATGGATTTGTAACCAAGAAAATTAACTTTCTATAAAAAAACACATTTTCAACGAAAAACATAAATTTTTAACCAGTTAGTCGAATTTTCAACCAAGAAGATTAATCTTCTACAAAAAAAAAAAAAACAACGAATTTTGAATCAATTTTACCCCAAATAGTTGAATTTTGAAACTAAAAAGATCAACTGTTAACGAAAAATGGAATAGATAAATTTTCATTTAAAGTTCTTATGAATCTTCAACAAAATAATTGATTTTTAGGAAAACAATTCAACTTTCAAACCAAAGAGTTTAATTTTCGATCTAAAAAGATTAATTTTGAACAAAAAACTTAAAATACGATATTTCAGTCCAATCCTTTTATTTTGAATTGAAACCAGTTGAATTTGATAAAAAAGACATTTTCAAAAAAACTCTTGGATCCTAAACAAAAACACATTAAATTTCAACCAAACAGCTTCATTTCTAGAAAAAAAATATTTTCTAAAAAAAAACACAAATGTTCAACATAATACATAAATTTTGAAACAAATAGTTCAACTTTTAACCGAGTGGAATAGTTTTCTACCAATAAACACAAATTTCTAACAAAATACATGCATTTTCAACAAGAAATGAATTTTCAAACCGAAATGACGAATGTTCGACAAAATAGTTGAATTTTGAAGGAAAAGAATTTGTTGGTCAAGTCAAATTTTCTTTAATTTTAGGTAGTTAATTTCTTGTAATTTGTATTAATATTTATTATTAACTCATTATTTGATTACTATAAATGATTATTTATCATTGTTTTATATAATGATTAGGGCCCTCTGACTCGGTAAAGTATTATTAATCAGGGGTATTTCAGGGCGACACCATGAGCCCTCTCCTCTTTTGCCTCACATTATTGCCACTATCTCTCGCACTTCGCCATTCCGAAGGGTATCTCTGCGGCAAACCTGGAAACCGAAAGCATAAGGTCACTCATGTATTTTACATGGATGATCTTAAGATCTATGCTAGGAATCAAGAGAAACTACATCTAGCTCTGAAAATTGTCAAAGAGTACACTCAAGAGATTGGAATGGAATTCGGGTTAGACAAATGCGCCAAGGTTAATTTGAAGAAAGGAAAACTTAATGGCATCCCCGAAGATCCTGAGCTCGTTGACAGAAGCGCTATACGACACCTTTGCGCTGGAAAGACCTATACATACCTGGGCGTGCCACAGAGCCGCATTCAGGACGCGACATCTATAAAGGATACTCTCCGATGCAGATACAAACGTCTCATCCGGCAGATTTGGTCTTCCGAACTGTCGGCGAGAAACAAAGTATCTGCAACGAACATGCTTGCCGTCCCGGTAGTACTCTATTCATTTGGAGTGGTTCCATGGACGAAGGACGAGCTCAGATCCCTTGATATCGGGACGCGAAAGGTTTTGCACATGAACAAGAGCATGCACCTCAAGTCTTCTGTTTCGCGACTTTACATCTCACGCCGCCTAGGTGGTCGCGGAATACTGAATCTTGAATGTCTTCACAACAGACTCATTCTGGGTACAGCACATATAGTTGCAAATGGACAAGACCCTCTTCTTAAAATGGTCAGGAAACACGAAGAAGTGGGAAAAGGGGCGTTTCTGTACAAAGCAGCGGAGGAGGCTGCTGAAACACTCGGCCTTGACTTCAATATTAGGGGTGAGCAAAATGCATCAAATCTTATCCATTTCGAATACTCACTCCTGAAGACCCGGATTAAGAAAGCACAGGAGAAAAACTTCCACCAACAGCTCCTCGACAAGAGGATGCACGGCATATTCCACATAAATGTGGAAGATCATTCGATGTCGTATGAGCTAACGTTTGCTTTCCTTAGATCATCCGGATTGAAGTCGGGCACGTAGAGCTTCATTTTGGCATGTCAAGACGGTGTCATTTCCACTCGAGCATACCGTCGCCACATTTTGAGCCAAGACATTCCCGATGATAGCTGCAGAGCGTGTCATGCACACCCCGAGCATCTAGGACACATACTATCTAGTTGTCCAACTTATGCGGGAACGACCTACATCCAAAGGCACAATGCGGCACTAAGAGTGCTTTATTACCATCTCTGTCACTCTTATGGCATTAGCCCAAATACCTCTCCGCTAAACGCTCCTAGAGAAATAGAGTCAATTGTCGAAAATGAGAAGTGCCGCATATACTGGAACTTCATATTCTCGACAATTGTTTCTGTTGCGCACTCGAGGCCTGACATAGTTCTCCTTGACTTCGAGAAACGAACCATGTTCGTTATCGAATTTTGGGCACCAGCTGACAAAAACGTCACAGCCAAGGAGAAAGAAAAGAAAGAGAGGTATAAAGACCTTATAAGGGAGTTGCGACGGTTATACCCGGAATATTCTGTTAAGCTAATCGTCTTGATCATCGGCGCTCTTGGAAGTGCCAAGGTTTCACTGGTTAATAGCCTGAAAAGCATCCCTGCGTGTCAACAAAATGCTGAGACACTTGCGGGGAAAATGCAGAAGGCGGTCTTCCTTGGGTCGCTCCGTGTCCTCAGGGTGCACGAGACTTTTGCCGGACCATCGTATTGAGTTTGTCGCAGACTGTAACCACCTATCTCACGGTCGTGAGACGTGGTTACAGCTGAAATTTTACCGCGATTTCGCTGGGAGCGGGTGCAATTTTTCAGATTAGCACCCGCTCCCGGCGGGTGCTATACTTTAAGATCAACTATCACATTTTGCGTTGAAAATTCATCTTTTTAGGTTTAAAATTCTACTAAACGTTTTAAAGTTAAACTGCTTTATTTAGAGGTCATTTTTTGGTTAAAGAACGGGTTGGATGAAAAATAACTTTTTCGTTGAAAATTTATATTCTTGGATTAAAAATTACTTCTCCTAATTTAAAATTTAATTTCATCATTTTTTGATAAAAATTAATTTCTTTTAGTTTAAAAATTCCACTATTTATTAAAAATGTTTTAGAAACTAGCATCACATATATTGTTCAAACTAATTTGTTCAAAATTTATATTTGTTGAAAAATCTTTCTTTTTGTGAAGAAAGTAATCTTTCGGGGTGAAAATTCAACTCTTTGTTAAAAAATGTATGTATTTGGTTGAAAATTCATCTTTTTTATTCGAAAATAAAACTGCTGTGCTGAACATTTGTTTCCTTTTTGATAAAAATTATTTTTTTTTTTTACTGAAAATTTAATGAAAGTTACCTAATGCCAAGTCATATATTAATTCTTTCAAAATCGGTTTGATAATTGAAATAGTAAAAAAACTACATGATGGAGGCCGATATATAATAACGTTCAAAAATATTTTTTTTAATTTCTCACCATTGGCAAAGTTGATTGCAAAGTTGAATGAAAGTGAATAAACTTAGACAAAAAAACGTAAGAAGCACATTTTCCCGTTGAAATGTAATATTTCAAGAACTAAAAGGATTTCAACAAATTTTAAGCAACTTTAGCTGATTCTAAGGCTTTCAGAAGGATTTTGAGGTTTCTAAAATATTTCGACTAATTTTAAAACATTTTATAGTATCAAGTAAAATTTGAATTAATTAAAAATAGATTTTCACGCAACGCCAATCGACCGAACAGTGAGATGGATATGGCATTTACTGTTTAAAATATTCCACAGCGTAAAATTTCTAAGAAAACTTTCGAAGAAGTTTCAAAATTTCATTTAATGAAATTATTTCATTGAAAGATGATTTTACAAAAAAAAATATATCTGTTCTGGTGGAATCTTTATTCAAACTGTGAGCATATGTTAAAATAGTTTGCTATACGATAAAAATAGTTTTTAATCAAAGTATCTTTGTTGATCCAACCTTATCTCCACCGACGCTTCCATTTTTATATTATTATAACGAATATCTTGCAAGTTTGATTGGCAGATCTAGAAAAGCGAGAGATATTCTATCCGTAACACCTGAGCTATTGGTACACGTATAAAGTTTGTTTATTGTATAGCAATGAAAATATGATTTATGCACAGGCCAATCAGCGGTCTACCCGTAGACGAGAATTTCTATCAAGAATGAGATAAAGGCTAGTATAAAATTACAAGGAAAAAATATTTGAGGTCCACTCAGTTACGATACGAGAAATTCTGCAAAAATCGTTCCACAGTGTCTACATTAAAATGAAGATTTTCGTCTTAACTCTGCTCATCACGTTTGTGATGCTTCTTGATTCTGTTCGTGAGTAATAATAAGTAATAAAATAATACAGAATTAATCATGTAATAAAACGTTTTCAATCCAGATATCAACTTTATCCCAAAATTGGTTTCTCACTCTAAAACAATTGAAATATAGGTTATTATCATTGTATAGGTATTTCATTTTGCTGCGTGATTATTCACTTACCGAATGAATGGTTTTATTAATTGTTAATAAATATTTTGTTATAAAACCTATTTTAATCAAAACATATGGAGGTCACTGTTACAACTATTTATTAATAGTCCATTCGCCGCTAACACTTCTGCATGCATTAAGACGTCCCCGAGATACCTTTTGTTCAAAAGGTCAAAAAAGTCCTCTGATTAGGATTAAGTTGATCATTTTTTTCAAACCCTGGTCAGTTTTTGGAAAAATCAAAGTTTGGTGCTTCTTGCACTTGTTTCGTACAGTTGTACCTCAGAATCTATTCCTATTTTTAAGAGGAAATCTTCTAGACTTTTCTACATTAAAATGAAGATTTTCGTCTTAACGCTGCTCATCTCGTTTGTGATGGTTCTTGATTCTGTTCGTGAGTAATAATAAGTTATAACATAATACCGAATCAATCACATAATAAAATATTTTTAATCCAGATATCAACTTTACCTCAAAATTAGTTTCTTACTCTAAAACAATTGAAACATAAGTTATTATCATTATACAGGTATTTCACCTTGCTGCCTAATTATTTACTAACTAAAAGAATGGT
>CAKNYM010052522.1:122499-137294 GCA_932195095.1 Andricus curvator | reverse complement strand
AATCTTTTATTCTGACCTTCATTTCCATGACTTGCTTCATTATTTAAATCTTCTATTAGGTTACGGAAATTAATTAAATGGCAAAATTTACAATTCGAAATAGTAAAATTCATTAAATTCCAGAATTATTAATTTTTTTTTTCAAGATTTTTTGATTTATTAGTTACAAGCTCCAGACTCGGGTCAGAATTCATAATTTTGTGTTAAAAATTATATTATTTAGTAAAAAATTGAATTATTTTGTTAAAAATTTAGAAATTTAGTTCAAATTTTTTTTAATGTTCGAAAATTCAAAAATTTTACTGAAATGTTTTTCTTACTTGACAAAAAAATTTTGTTGGTTAAAATTCATGTGATTCTGTAGGAAACTCACGTTTTTGTGTAAAAATGAAACTGTCTGAAAAAAAATTATTCCGCTTTGGTTCAAAATGAAATTTTTTGTTGAAAATTCAACTTTTGTATAGGAAGTTGGTATTCTTGGCTCATAAATACAATAATTTGATAGAAAATTTAACTATTTGGTTAAAAATTTATGTATTATGTTGAAAATTCATCTTTTTTGGTAGAAAATATAATATATAATAATATAATAATATAATACATATAATATATATAATATATAATATTTTTTTGTTTAAATTAAAATATTTAATTTGTTGAAGTATCAACCAATACATTTTGCGTTAAAAATTCGTCTATTTGAGTTGAAAATTCTACTAAATGATTGAAAAGTTGAATTTCAAGGAATTTTGTAGGATTTCCAAAGATGAAAAAGGATTTATAATGAACTTTGGAAAAATAAATTAAACTAAAGGAAACTTCAAAGGATTCCTAGCGATTCCAAAGATTTCGAGCGATTTTAAGGTATTTGAACGAATTTCACAAGATTCAAGGATTTTATTAAATCTAAAGGATTTCAAAGATTTCTAGGGATTTAATCAATTTTTTTAAAATAACTTCAATGAATGAGTTTAATTAAAATGATATTCAAGGGCTTTGATATGATTGATACTTTACAAAATAAATTAAATTTTATTTGAAGGATTTCTACAGATTTCCAAAGTTCCAGCAAAGATAAAGAATTATAGAACCTCCAATCATTTGGAAGATTTTGAAGAATTTAACAAATGTTAATAAATTAAACAGATGTTAAAAGATGTCAAGATTTCAATGGATTTGGAAATATTTCCGATGGTATTTAGAGATTTTAAGAGAATCCAAAGGCTTTTCATACGAAATAAAATAAAATTTTAAGATATTTACAAAATATTAGGGAAATTCGAAAATTGTTGCTGGGTGAAGTTTATCAGATCAGAATAGATACTTTTGTATACATTCATATGAGATTATAAATTTTATGAAGTAAATATTTTCTTTGTATTTTTTCTGGTCTTTACAACAATTCTATCAATATTTGTGTATTGGTATGTATTTTTTTACATGCAGGTAACGATGACCAGATTCATCATATCCAATCACAACCACGAGAAATATTTTTTGAAAATATCTCTAATTTGGAAAATCACTTTCAAATACATACAAAAATATACGTCTATCTGTAGATGCTACTTTCTTCCCTGTTATTTTAATGTTTGTTGTTTTATTAATCTTGCCTTTTCACCTGTAATGTTTCAAAGAGGATTTCCGCTCACTATTCATTAAGTTGAAAGTGGTTTCGTAAATAAAAAATTGAAGAAAAACATGGCTGTCGCTTTATATTTTTAAGTTTTTAACGATCTTACAATGTTATTAAAAGTTGACACTGTAGATTTATTGTAAATATTTGAGTCAATAGCGGAAATTATTGTTCAATTGAGTGAATATTATTCCTTCAAATTTTCAAATTAAAAAAAAATTTAGTGTAAATTACGGTTGAATCTTGATGAGACGATTGCCGCGCCGATAAGATGCTCTTATCAGTATATGTATAAAAAATAATAATCATGATACGTGCTATAACAGAAGGTAAAATTCATATCAATTATAGGGATCACGTAACTAACGTAAACAAAAATATTGAGTGAGTATGTACAAGAGTGCATGGTCATTGCGCAATATAAATGGTTCTTTTTTCGCATTTTAAATTTATCTGATTAAATCTATTTTTTGTGAGGAATGAATTCGAGTCAGAAAAAATAAAGAAATTACAATAATTTGCTTTATGCTTTATGCAACGCCAATCGACCGAACAGTGAGAGGAATATGGTATTTACTGTTAAAAATATTCCACACCCTGAAATTCTTAACGGATATTAATTTTTTTTATGATATGAATTAGATTGCTAAGAAAACTTCCGAAGAAGTTTTTATAGTTGTTGGATAATTTTTTTAAGAGTCTGGTCCCCTATCGCTTAGAAGCGCACAAATAAAGCTCCTTCATTTTATGGCCAAGGCTACAGTCATCCAAATTTTTAGAATTATTACAAGAATCTTGCAAAATAGACTGAAGTATAATCTGGGCTATTCGCATACATATAAAGTTTGTTTAGTGTATTGCAGTGTAAATACGCTTTACGCCCAAGCCAATAAGCGGCCTACCCGTAGACGAAAATTTCTGTCAAGAATGAGATAATGGCTGATATATATATACAAGTGAAAAATATTCAAGATCGATTCAGTTGCAGTCCGACTAATTCTTCAAAAATCGTTCCTCAGTGTCTACATTAAAATGAAGATTTTTCTCTTAACGCTGCTGTTCACGTTTGTGAGCTTTCTTGATTCTGTTCGTAAGTAGAATATAACATAATACCGAATTGATCATATATTAAAACATCTTTAATCCAGGTATAAAATATATTTGAAAATTGTTTTCTCACTCTAAAACCATTGAAACGTAAGTTATCATCATAGTATAGGTATTTCATCTTGCTATGTAATTACCCATTTACTTCTACATGCATTCAGAGGTCCCCGAGATACCTTTTCTTAAAAAGGTCAAGACAGTCCCCTGATTACGAATATCTTGATTACTTCTTTCCAATTATATTTTTTTTGTGTGTAAAAATGAAACTGTTTTGCTTCTTGCACTTTCTTGTACAGTTGTACCTCAGAATATATTGCTCAGAAAAATTTAAAACTTTCACATTGTCTCTATCGAGGATAGATCGCTCGATAGCAAAAAGAAATCTTGCGATCGAATAAAAACTTCTCTGTGAATTTTTTTTGAAAAATTTCTATTTCATAAAGTCAATCTTCTAGACTTTTCATTTGTTGATAAAAAACTATGCAGGCCAACAAGTTTCATAATTTTACCTCAAACTATTGCGAGACCTATACCTATCGTTGATAAAATTCTTATTCTTTCTAGACTCTCCTCCTTTATTGATTATAAAAATTGTTATGAATAAAAACACTCGATGACCGTAAAAAAATGTAAAAATCCAAAACAAAATTCTTTTGAAAAGTCTCTGCATAGAATTTTTAAAATTAGAGGTTAAGCTATCGAAAGCTGTAATTTGGTGATCCTGAATCTCTTTTTTCAAAAAGAAATTTCCCATTTTCAATTCTCGAACCGGTCTACATTGACCAGTTCCCCAACATGCAGGTTCAAATGGAAAAGCTTGATGTTCAAAAAAAAAAATATATATATGGAAAAGTGAACTATTCATTATTAATTTTTTGTAAATAAAAATTCAATCAACTGTTGAGAAATGTCCAAAGAACAATTTTCAGCTAACATTTTCTCATTTTAACTACTCTTATCCTCGCAAAATAGCAGTTTTATGTAAAATCCATGAAAAAGACGGTATTTTTTTTATTTTTTCGACAATAATTATTTGTATTCAATGAGTGACGAATTTCGAAGTATTTTTCAAATAATTTTCGATTGGTCAAACAAGTATTATTTGTTTGAATAATTTCTTTTTTGTGAATCGTGAGAAGTGAGCAGTTTCTAAGGGTAATTAAATAATTAACAGAAGTTATGAGTAATATTTTTTTTAGGATATTTAGAAACTATTTAAAAAATTTCATTCGTTTAAACGAAAGGTGAAAGATTCTAGTTTTTTTGAATCTCTTACACTATGTCACATGTTAATCAGTATTTTCTTAACTCAACAAAATAGATCTGAAAAAATAACTATCCATAACTTAACTGAAAAAATTAAAAAAAAAAAAAAATTATTGTTTAAAAAATTGAGGTTTGAGTTCTGAGATGAGAAAATACTGAATAATATGTGGTATAGTATAATAGATTCAAAACACTAGAATTTTCTTCACTTTTTCTAAGAATAGGCGCACGTGAATTATTATTAATTGTTTATATGATTGAAAACTGTTTTCCACAAAAAATATTACGCTGAATTATTATTAGCCCCGTCATTGATTCATTTAATTGTTTAAATAATTCTCATCTATAGTTGAAAAATATACATTACTCTCAAAATTCGTGAACTGTGTCATACATTTGAGAAAATAATAACTTTTCATGATTTACAGAGAAACATTTTTTTTAAAGAAATGAATTTTTTTTTAATAATCACAAAATACTTCAAATAAGAAATGCTTCACTTGATACTCATTACATGTATCATTTATCCACAAAAAAGTAATTTTTCATGATTCACAGGAAATAATTATTTAAACAAATAAGAATTCTTTGAAACGATTAGAAATAATTCATACTGAAAAATTTTAAAAAACAGTCTTTAGCATGGATTTGACATTGAACTGCCATTTTTCATTTTGTGGAGCATTTTATGGGCAAATTATAGTGGAAATGAGGTTTTCAATTATTAAAAGTTATTGGATGGGAACTATTCCTGGAACATTCCTTAACAGGTGACTAAACTTTAATTTATAAAAAGTTAATAGAAAGTACTTCTTTTTTCCATTCTTTTCAAAAACGAAATCTTCCATTTAAAATCCAATGTGAATACCTCAGTGATACAATATTTTTAAATTTTGAACAATTATTCACTAGAAATATGACATGTGGAGACAAGTTTAAAGGAATTGAAACGTTTACATTCTTCATCTTATTCAAAGAAAAGACGATTAACGAGGGTATCTTTATTTCGACAATTAACTTTGCGGTTCGTTGAAAAATTTCGTTAAAAAAAACCCTATATTCATTTTTACAGAATCAATAGGTCCAGCATCACAAAGAACAACCCGTGGACCAGTACAAGGTAATTTAAAAACTAAAATACAATCTAAAACAAATATTAGAGAATTTTGCGAAAACTTCTATTTGACGCAGATCCAGAGGTATTTAATAAAATAAAGTTTACGCAAAGTAAAGTGCAAGAAACTAACTATGGCTTTCTAACATTTTATTGGTGTTTTGATGTTCGTCTAATGAATGAAATAAGTTTTTATAAAATAACTAATTTATTAATTCATTTGACAATTCGGTCGCGAACAAAATTAAAAGGCAAAATCTACTACTCAAAATGCTGAACTCAAAGTCTGAACGCATTTTTGTACTATTTCGTAAATAAAATAGTCGCGATTTTTCTTGCACAGGTTACAATTTCAAATAGTAAAATTTATTAAATTTCAGGTTAAAGGTTTGTTTAGAGTTCAAATAATGCATGTTGATGATAAATTTAGCTATTTTCTTAGAAATAAACAATTTTTCTTCAATTTAAAGTAGATAAACTTTTTGTTATTTGTATAAATAATAATTTTTAATTCATTATTTATTTGATATAAACGATTTTTCATCATTTTTTTATTCAATAATTTAGAGATTAAACGAACTTACCTGTAAGTGAAGTTCTATCCTAATTGTATGAAGCGCCTCCTCCGAAGTGATCAAAATGTAGTACGCCTACTTCTAATTTTTTTAAAGTGTCGCCGGAACGATTTTTGGGTCTTACGATTATAATATGAGATGGGAATAAGATAGGGTGGGAGTGATCACTTCAGAAGAGGCGCTTCATACAATTAGGATAGAACTTCACTTACAGGTAAGTTAATTTAATCTCTAAATTTTATTTAGCGCCTCTTCCTCATGATCAAAATGTAGATGTTTAGCGCGAGTTCCGGCACTATAGAGTAATGTTCAAAGGTTTATATTGGACAAAACCTTTATTAACATATTAAACGATTTTCAAAACTGTTTGAGCATAAGCATCTGTAGCAGTCAAACTTAAATTGTAGAATTTTAAGAATATGTTAGAGTTCGCAGTCCAACCTGCTGTTCTATAAATAGTAAATAAATCTAGCCCGTTTCTATTCGCCGCAGAAGTCGACAAATGTCGCGTTGAATGTGCTGTAAAGACCTTTGTGTCTATTCCACTATCGTTAAGGGAATCTTTCACCCAACGACTAAGGGTTTTTAAGAGATATAAAAAGAGATTTGCTTTCTTTTCTTAAATCTTTTGTTCTGTCTGAGGAGCATCTTAGTGCGGAGGCAGTACAAATTTTTTCCTCGTGTGAATAATAGGGCAAGTTCAGGCACTGTTGCTTTTTGTTTGGTCCAGATGTTTTGATGCAATCTGGTATTTTAATCTCAAATCCTTCATTTGTTGTTCTTATGTTACATGTTTTAATTTTCGCAAAAGTTTGCATCCTATGTCCTGTTATTAATGCCAGAAGGATTATTAGTATTTTCGTTAATTGTTTTAACGACAGTTCCTCATTTGAGGTTAACGACACGAAATGATTAAGTACAATTTTGGGGGTCCCATGTTGAATCGTATTTGGGTTTCGAGGGACGCAATTTAGAGACGCCTTTCAAAAATCGTAACATTCTGTGATCTGTGGCCATCTCAGATCCAACAAGCAATGGAATCGCTGATCTATAGCAGTTTATTGAACAGCGTGCTACCTCGTTATCAAACAATTCCGATAAGAAAACCAATATATCTGGAACTGAGCTCAAGAACGGATTCAGGTTCCTTTTCTTACTAAAAACCGACCATTTTCTAAGACAAGAGTCATATTGCTTGAAGGAAGAGTCGCTTATGGATGAAATTAAGATTTCCATCGAAGCCGATGGTGTTTCCCTTAATTCGAACGCCTTCCGGATAAGATACGGGCCACCAGGGTAACTTTCTCCAAGAAAGTTTCTTCCTTACTGTTGGGGGCCAAAACATTGTCTTTTGCTTTAATGTGAATCATGTCTGAGATTAAGGCGTCCTTAAATAGTGGATACCATGGCTGCGATGGCCAATTTGGTACCATTATGATGCCCTCAGCTTTATCGTCCCTAATTTTTTGCAGGGTTTTTAATATTACTGAGAATGGTGGAAATCCATAAAAGAAATAATCTGCCCAAGAGATTGTGAACGCATCGATAGCCGTTGAGTCAGGATCTTTCTTCCAAGAAACATACTTGGAGCATTTTGCATTCTGTCTGCTTGCAAAAAGATCTATTTCTGGCTGTCCAAATGCTCTAACTATTTTCCTGAAAGCAAAATTGGACAATTCGATTTCGGTATTTGGTTTTAAGCGACTTGATTCTTCAGCCGCTATTTCATTCATAGCTGATGGAATGTAAGTCGCAAAAATCCAAATATCCCTTTCTTCACACGAATTCCAGATAAGCCTTGTGATATTATTCAAATTTTCAAATTGCACTCCTCCCATTCTATTTATGTATGAGATGGCTGCAGTGTTGTCGATGTGAAGCAACAGTTGGCAATTTTGTTTGTTCTTCGCGAAGCACTTCAAGCTTAAGAAGACGGCTAAAAGTTCTAATTGGTTTATATGATTTGACTTTTCCTCATTCTTCCAATATCCGTGAGCTCTCTTTTCATTACAAAACGCTCCTTATCCAGATAAGCAGGCATCTGAGAAGATCTCCAATTGAAATTCCAATTTTCTTAATGGATGATTAGTATAAATACCTATCCATTTCCACCAATCTAAATCTTCTAGCACTGATTTTGGTATCATTAACGTAGCGTTGTAATTATCATTGTTTTTCAACAATGCTAAAAATTTTGCTCTTTCGCAGGCATTTGTGTGACCCCAACCATAATTTACCACAGGGCAACAAAACACTAAAATACCTACAATTCTAGCGAACTCCCTTATTTTTAAGTTTTAGTTTATACGAATTCTATTAACTTCTGTTATTATTTGATTTCTTTTAGAATACGAAAGCTGCACTATCATTTCCTTTAAATCGAAAATAAATCCCAAGTATTTACAAGTTTGAGCTGGAGTCATTTGACTTTTTTGAAGATTAATTACAAATCCTAGTTCCCCTAGTTTAGATACGGTTACTTTTATGTTATCTATGCACTCGGTATAAGATGTTCCAAACAATAACAAATCATCTAAATAAATAACTGATAAAAAACCTAGTTTTCTTAGATACGACATTACCGGTTTTAGGATTTTTGTGAAGACGTAAGGCGCTGTCCAAAGCCCGAACGGTAAGCACGTAAACTCATACGTTTGGCCCACAAAGAAAAAATGCAAATATTTACGTTGCGGTTTATATACCGGTACCAAATAGTACGCATCCTGAAGTTCCAGCGTTGCCATGAAACAAGCTTGATTAAAAATTTGAGTTACCGTTCTACCGTCTTCTAGCTTGAGGTGCTGCGTTAAAATAAATTTGTTAAGAGCTTTCAGGTTAAGAATAAATCGAAACGAATTGTCCGGTTTTGGTCTCAAAAAAATATCAGAGATAAACTGGTGTTTTTCTGTATTGCATTCCCCGATGGCACCTTTTTTGAGGAGTTTCTCAAGCAATTGAGAAACATGAGGTTTTTCCTCTGATGTCCAATCCCTTGGACAAGGTAATGAAGTTTGAACTGGTGAAGATTCAAAAGGAATTTTATAACCCTCGATTCATGACAGTATAGTGGGATCTGATGTGATTCTCTTCCATTTAGGCTGAAATCGACAAAGTCGGCCAGCTATATTACTTACCGGAGCTACCGACGTTTCCGAGGAGGTTTCGGTTCCTTCTGCTGATATGGACTGTACTTGTCATAAGGCTTCTGATTCCGATTTTTCTTCGGTGTTCGGTAGTTCTGTTTCTGCCCGCCCGACATCCCTGCACGAGTGCGGGGCGGGGCTTTCTGGGTTTTTGGCTGCTTGTCTACCTGGTTTCGAGTTTGGCTCCTTAATTCCTTCGCCGAATTTTCTAATGCCTTCGCTGTCTTCAGGGCTTCGTCAAGTTTTTCGCCGAAAAGGAAGCTACCAATATTCTTTGATTGTAGTGTATCCTTGAGGGAGACGTTAACATTCGCCAAGAACAAACTTCTACGGAGAACAGATTCGTCATGATGTAGATCAGCAAGTAGTTTGCTCGCATCTCTTAGGTACTCTATTAGCTGTAATTCTTCTGCAGATCTTTCTTTTTTGTCAGATAACAGTGATAGGGCCTTGCCAGTGGCTGCCAGAGAAGCTGCTATTTTCTCTTGCTTCATGACTTCAGACGGTAGGCCTTGTTTGATGATGTCCTCCCAACGAACAACAAAGTCTGCATGCATAGCAGGGCCTAAGGACCTCTCCTCGTGAATTCGATTTCCAATCACTTTCAGAACATCCTCATCAAGATGATTCTCTGGAATTGATTTAGATTGTGCTTTAGGATCAGTCTTTTGCGAATCCCACTGACCTTCAGATGCGTTTGATTCATCTGATTCTTGATCAGCTGAAATATAAAAACCATAGATTGATGACCAAATTTCATGTCTGTTTTTAATCAATTCTGTACTAGCAGAAAAATAACATTCAGATTAAAGACTGTGATGTGTTTTTAAGTTAGTACCTACGATGTCTATATTGTAGATATTGTAGATTCTGGATAAAAAATTAGAGTCTTTCATGCGCAGTAGGCTAGAGCCTACTTTGCGGTTATAGGTTAGAGCCTATTATTCTCTTGTAGGTTAGAGCCTACGAAGCGAGATTTGACAACACTGTCAAACAATCACAGAGACTTATCGAAATTACTTCTCCGCTTTTATAATTCAAGTCCTGCCATGAGTTATTTAGAGTAACGAGGCGGTCTGTCACATAATAAATGAACTTAAAGCTCTGAAATGATGACGAATCTGATGAGCTGTTTGAGGAAGGATCCCTCCGACGCTTTTGACGTTTTGATCGTTTTTTCCGATCCCGCTTCTTATTCTTCTAACTCTTCTTTTTCATCTTCTTGACCAGTTTTCTCAAAATATTCTCTTCGTCTGTTGAACTGGATGAACTTGATGATGTGGATGAGCTTTTTCTTCTGCTTTTCCTCATGATGAGATGAGCGAAAATCGTTTCCGATGTGGCTTGATCGGCACTGAGTTAAACGATAACTCTTTGCGCCAACGCGGAAAGTAGCGAGATTCACACCATTTTTTCATTGAACACTTTGAAAAACGTGGCGATATTGGCGAGAAGTAGGCGTACTACATTTTGATCATAAGGAAGAGGCGCTAAATACAATTACAAGCTTCGGACTCTGTGAAGAAAACCTGAATTTGGTGTAAAAGATTTATTATTTAGTTGAAAATTAAATTATTTTGTTCAAAATTCAACAATTTTATTGAAAAGTCATCTTTCTTGGTTGAAAAATAACATTTTTTATTTGAAATTCAACTGTTTCGAAGAGAATTGGTATTTTCGGCTTGAAAATTAAACAATTTGTTAGGATATTCAATTTACTGTTTTGTTGAAAATTCAAATGTTTGGTTGGAAATTAATCTTCTTTACTTGAGGATTCAAGTATTTTGTAGAATGTACGGTTTTTTCGGTTCAATCTAAACGTTTCTTCATTTTAAATTTAAAGCCTTTTTCCCTGAAATGTCTGCTATTACATTTTTCATTGAAAACTCATCTTTCTAAGCTGAAAATTATACTACTTGGTTGAAAATTGAACTACATTCTTGAAAGTTTATTCTTTTGGTTGAAGATTCATAATTTCAACTGAATCTTTTTTTTTTTATTATTATTTCCGAAATGAATAGTTAACTATCTGGTAGAAAAGGCAAGCGTTTGATACAAGATTAAACTGTTTTGCATAAAATTCATTTTTGCATTGAAAAAAAACCTGACTGAAAATTTTTCTGCACCACTTTTGGTTAAATATTGATATTTTTTAGCTTGAAAATTTAGTGAATATTTGATAAAAATTAGCATCACATCCATTTTTACAACTATTGAGTTGAAAATGTATATAAGTTGTTTTAAAAGAATCGTTTCATATGATAAAAAAAGTAACCTTCTCGGTTGAAAATTCAACTATTTTGTTAAAAATTTAAGTATTTTCTTGAAAATTCGTCTTTTTCATAATTCTCTTATATCCTGGAAGATTTAGTGAAATCTTGTAGAATTCCTTCAAATATCTTTAATTTTTTTTAAATTTTTTAAATCGCTGAAAATCACTTAAAATTTTATTTCGTTTCATTTATTTTCCAAAGTTCTCAAGAAATCCTTCGAAACTTCTGGAAATCCTATAAAATTCTTTGAAATCCCTCAACATTTTCTAAATCTCTTATCCACGGAAAACGTGAAAATCCATTTAAAATGTATACATCGCTTAAAAGCCCTTGAATATAATTTAAATTAGACTTATTAATTAATGTTCACCAAAAAAATGTAACTCTCTAGAAATCTTGGAAATCCCTTAGTAAACTTGAAATCTTTGGAAATTATACAAAATTATTTGAAATCCTTTCACATCTTTGAAAACGGTAAAAATCGTGTAAAATCCTTTGAAAAACGTCCAGAAATTTTTTTAAATCCATGTAAATTTTTGTAATTTTTTGAAGACCGCGAAAATCTTTGAAAATTAGTTGAAATATTAGGAAAACCTTAAAATCCTTTTAAAATCCTCAAAATCCGCCAAAGTTTCTCGAAATTCTTTAAAATTCTTTAGAATCCCTCAAAACCTCCTAATATGTTTGGAATTCTGCGTTAAAGAAACAAATCATTATATTATACTTTCTCTATTTTTTGCATCCACTCTTTCAATATTTTAACATTCTTTTATTTCAGTATAGGTAAATCATTACGACACAGAAAAAACTAAGAATAAAATTTGTTGCAGGGAATTTTTTAGAGCGATAAAGCTTTGTTCAGCCAACTTCGCTTCTTTCAAAATACATGTGTTTGTCATGGAAAAACAAAAGAAAGTTTAACCGATATTTGTGTAAAGTTTATCCTATGAAGATAATTTTTTTTGCAAAGAATCTTTCGTCGGAAATCAATGTAAAGTTCATCTTCTGTATTTTCTGTGGAGCCTATACCAATGACATAATTTTTTTTTTTCGTAAGGAAGGATCACAATAAATATATACGAAAATGTTAGTTTTTGATCTACTGATCCTTTAATTTATTTTAAACAAACAAAATTCTACGGTATGTAATCTTTTGGAACATTAAAGAATGTTTGAGATTTATAAATAAAACTAAAAATAGAATTTCTTGCATAATTATTAGTAGACTCGTCATTTAGTATACTTAAGTAGTTATAAGATAATGAATTTTTCAATCCTCAAAATAGTTAGTAACTATATTTTTTTACTTGATCAGGTACACCACCTCCACGAAGACGAATTGCTCTAAGGGAAGGTGATATAGTCGTCCGTGATAAAGATTTTGTTGGACGATATTATACAATTGGGCGGATTGGGTTGTTTTATAAAATAGATGTTGCAACTCTCGAACCTGGTAATTGCAAAATTTTGATTTTTATAACATTCCATTAGTGGAGTGCTAAAATATTACTATTTTATGAGTCAACCAGTGAATTACTAATTCAATACAAATTTTCTTTAACTCAGTAAAATGGAACGGTCAAAGAGTGGTAATAACAAAGGAATATCTTCATCGTGGTGATGGACTGATACGCAATAAAATTTGGTGGGGAACATGGGACGAGAACGGGTTTTACGAGATACCTGTACATCAGCGGAGACAAGTGATCCCATGAGCATGACCAGCTCTGACCAACTTTGATCCAGAGTTAGCCCAAAACTGCATTCTGGTGAAGTTAAAAAAAAACTGTGTAACTGCATTTATAGCAAATCAAGATATTCAATGATACCCGTTCACATCTGTACCTTTTTAACGTAGAGTTTTAAATAAAATTGCTAATAAATAATTCAAGTTTTTACCAGGAATCTGTATCATCATCGGAGATGGTAACGATCGATCCGAAGAGAAATCCTTTCACACACACTGTGAAAATGGAAATCTACAATATCGATCAAAGTTATATCTTTTAATACAGAAAATATTTAACGTCCTTAGACTAGATGGAGCTATAAATTGAAAAATTTTTAAATTAAATTTGTTTAGAAAAAAGATCCTCTTCTTATGATCGATATTGTAGATTTCCATTTTCACAGTGTGTGTGAAAGGATTTCTCTTCGGATCGATCGTCACCATCTCCGATGATAATACAGATTCCTAGTAAAAATTGATTTGTATATAACATCTTGCATGATAAAGCGTATTTCACAAAAATGAGTCTTCCTCTGATCTCTCTAGTAGCTCAGTGGCTAGAGAACCTGATCGGAAATCAATTGACCTGATTTTCGAATACCAGCGGAGTGAAAGGAGAAGATCTTTTTTCTGAATAAATTTGATTCAAAAAATTTTTAATTCATAGCTCCATCTAGTCTGAAGATGTTAAATATTTTCTGTATAACTTTGATCGATATTGTAGATTTCCATTTTCACAGTATGTGTGACAGGATTTCTCTTCGGATCGATCCTCACCATCTCCGATGATAATACAGATTCCTAGTAAAAATTGATTTGTATATAACATCTTTCATGATAAAGCGTATTTCAGAAAAAGGAGTCTTCCTCTGATCTCTCTAGTAGCTCAGTGGTTAGAGAACCTGACCGGAAATCAGTTGACCTAGTGTTCGAATCCCAGCGGAGTGAAAGGAGAAGATCTTTTTTCTGAATAAATTTAATTTAAAAAATAGTGCGAGTTTGTTATCGGTGTACTCTGCGCTATTTATTAGTATTTTTATTTGTGTGTATTTATCAATAAATCTACAATTTCAAGCTGGATAATCATTGTTTAAGGGGGTCACTCGTTGTGCCGATTACCCTCTGAGAGTTTTTGCAATAAAAGTACTGTTCAAAAAATTGAACAATTTCAATTATTAACTTAAATTTAATGCTCACTTCAAATAATTAATACTAAAATTATGAATCTTCAAAAAACAATGTATTGCGGCAAAAACAGTTCAACCTTCAAACCAAAGATTTCAATATCCGACCTAAAAAGATTTATTTTCATCAAAAAATGTAATAGTTGATATTTCAGCTAAAAATTTTGAATTTAAAATCATAACTAGTTGAATGGAATCAAGAATGCGAATCTTCAACAAAATAATTGAATCCTCAACTAAAGCAGATTAAATTTCAAACAAGCAGTTGAATTTTTATAAAAAGCAAGATTTTCCACCAAAAAATACGAATTTTAAACAAAATACATGCATTTTCAATCAAAGTGAGTTCAGATTTAAAATGAGGCAGGTTAAATAATAAGTTTAGTAATTTCTCAAAAAATTTGTCTTTTAATTTAAAGAAGATAATTTCTTTCAATATGTATTAATAATAATTTTTTTCACGATTTTTTGATTTAATGATGACAAGCCTTACACTGGATTAAGAATTTATATTTTTTGGTTAAAAATAATATTAATAGGTTCAAATTTGAAGTCATCAGTTGAAAATTCAACAATTTTGTTCAAAAGTCATATTTCTTTTGCAAAATTTTATTGGACAAAAATTCATGTCATTCTGTAGAAATTTTAAAAAATGAAACTGAATAAAAATTAATCCGTTTAGGTTGAAAATAGGATTTTTTGTTGAAAATTAAACTGTTTTATGGAAAATTTGCATAGTTAGCTCATAAATACAATAATTTGGTAGAA
>CAKNYM010052522.1:109518-122489 GCA_932195095.1 Andricus curvator | reverse complement strand
TTTTAACTGAAAATCTAACTATTTTGTTGAGCAATGGACTGTTCAGTTGAAAATTAACTTTTTTGTTG
This sequence comes from Andricus curvator, assembly GCA_932195095.1. NCBI lineage: Eukaryota > Metazoa > Arthropoda > Insecta > Hymenoptera > Cynipidae > Andricus > Andricus curvator. The sequence continues at coordinate 122,421 of CAKNYM010052522.1, read as the reverse complement.
AAAATTCATATTCTGAGATTGAAAATTCCACTTGTTTATATAATATTCGTATTTTTCGTTTGAAAATTCAACACTTTGGTAAAAAATTGAACTTCTTTGGAGAAAATTTTGTTTTTTTTTTAACGAAAATTAATTCTTTTAAATACAAATTCAACTACACAATTTTTTGTTGAAAATTTATTTTTTTTTTCAGCTAAAAACTTCCACCATTCAGTTAAAAAAATTTAGAAACTAGCATCACATCCATCGTTTAAACTATTTAGTTGAATGATATTTGTTGAAAAATCGCTTTTCTGATAGAAAAGTAATCTGCTTGGATGAAAATTTATTTATTTGGTGAAAGATGTATGTATTTTGTTGGAAATTCGTATTTTTTTGTTGAAAATTAATCTTCTGTGTTAATAATTCGTTTTCTTTGTTGATAAAAATAAATTAGTTTAACTGAAAATGTAACTATTTTATTAAACATTCAACTGATTGGTTGAAAATTAACTTATATTAAGTCATATACTAATTTATTTAAAATCGTTTTGATAATTGGAATACTAAAAAGCATTTCTCACCATTGATCAAGTCGATTGAAAAGTTCCAAATTTTTAATTACAAATTTTTTTTTGTATAGAAAAAGTTTCTTTTCTTCAATATTTTTTGGTGAATTTTATGGAAGTGAATGACCTTACACAGAAAAAAAGTACACAAAGTTGTCGAAAAATGTTTAAGTTTCAAATGCTTACTGATGTAGTTTTTCGTCATTTTTGGAAAAATTAAATTTCTACGAAAATATTTTTTTATTATATTTTTACGTCTAAGGTTCCATAAAGTTCACAAAAAAAAGAGTTTTCAAATGCTTTTTCTATAGAATTCAAAATTTGAAAATTTTTAATCGACTTGCCCAATGGTGAGAAATTAAAAAAAAAATGGGAGGAATTTGTCCGTAATGTAACAAATAAACTCTTCAGTTCTATTAGCAATGAATGTAATCATTTTGATTTTTTCGGCCTACGATGATACGTAATCGGCCAATGAGAGGATAAGTAGTACAAGTCAATATTTAGTCAGCTTTTTCCTTAAACATTATGTCCAATGTTTCATTAATTGAAAAACCTGTAAAGAAGATCGTCCCTAGATTTTTATTCGCTAATATTGAAAAATAAACAATTTTTAAATCTATTATTAAACAAATTTTTGAATATTCAGCTTAAAAAATGTTTGAAACAATAATTAATAATTTCGAATTTAAAGCGTTTGAAATTGGTTGATTTGAAGGTCGAAAATTTTAAAGCAGAAGATCATAAAATTGAAAAATTTCAGACTGGAATTTCGAAAATGGGACAATTTTATTAAAGAGGAGTTGAGAATTGCATCGTTTATAATTAAAAGTATTTTTGCTATTAAACCACTTTTTGAAATTGAATAATATCATATTGATTAAATAATTTAAAAATAAATGTCTCAAAGTCGTAGTTTCTGAAATAAATTCGCCGTCATTTTCACCGTTGAAAAACGTTCAAAATCGAAAGTAATAAAATTATTGAATTAAAAACTTTCCAGGCTCTTGATATAAAACTTTTTAATTTTGATGGATTCGATAGTTAAAGTGTTGACATTTTTAAGGCTTAAATTTGAAACTTCAACATTTTGAAATTTGAATTGGGAAATTCAAAATAAAAAATTCAGAAAACCAAACACTTTTGAATTTTGTGCTGTTAAAAAAACCATAATCCACTGAATTTACAATTTTTTTAAAACTTTTACGACTGAGAACATTAATTTTCGAGATCTGAGGAAATAAAGCCTAACTTTTGTAGTGCAACTAAAGACATGTAATACATGTCAAAAATCACCAATTTTTTCACTAAAATTCTGTGTGTTTTGACCTAATTCGGATTTTTTGTAAATGCTGTAAAAGTGAAAAATGTGGGTTTTTGCCGTCCAAACTATTTTATAAGACAGGAGAACTTTTTTTCTAAAAATATAATTTTTGATTTTTTCTTGTAAACGATGCAAGATAGCACAAAAGAGCGAGAGGCATTTTTGTAGAACATTTTTAGTTGTGCAAACTTTTTTGTTAAATTTTTTTTGTGTATATTCCCTTGTTTCCACGAAAAATGTCATAATTTAATTTCAGAAAAAAAATTCTTCTGGCCACAAAATATACTCAGCCCACTCAAAACTTTATGACTTTTTTTGGAGAATAGACTTTTTATATTTGAACATTTTTATTTTTAACATTCTTCAACTTTTCCGAGGAATGGCTAATTTCTTCTAAAAAAGAACGTACTTCGCGGCTGAGAGATTCTGCGATTTGAAGTGTAGAATCTGCCTGATTTGAAATGGACTCGATCCATACAAACATCTCAATTACGGGATTTTTTTGAATTTTTTGTACGTGGGAAAGAATTATAGAGAAATATTTCACGTGCACTTTTTTTTAACTGCGAATAAGCTTAATTTTTTCAAGTCTCTGACCATCTTCCATAATTAATATTATAATTAACTTTTCATATTTAAAAAAAATTCAGTTCAAATTCCGGTTGAATCTTCATAAGATGATTGCCGTGCCGATAAGATGCTCTTATCAGTATATGTATGAAAAATAATAATCATGGTACGTGCTATAAGAGAAGGTAAAATTCAAATCACTTATAGGGATCACGTAACGAATGTAAACAAAGATATTTAGTGAGTATGTACAAGAGTGCGAGGTTATTGCACAATATAAATGTTTCTTTTTGTCGAATTTTAAATTTTGCGGATTAAATATATTCTTCGAAAGAAATGATCTCGAGACAGAAAAAAGAAAGAAATTACAATAACAAAACTCTTAGATATTGCAAAATTTAAATTTCCAGAATGAAACGACCAAATTTGGACCAGCAAAAATTAAAATTCCTCCATTACAAATATTTTAAATATCTAAATAAAAAATGAGAGGGGCTAATTACTTGGATTTTTCATGTACGCTAGATTTCTAAATTGCAGGATTGCATAGGATTGCAGAAAATTTCATGGATTATAAAAATTTTTGTACAGAAAATCATTATGCAGGAAACAATGATAGGATAATCAGTATTGAAATAAATAATACACAATTATTAAAAGTGTCATTGTAAAACGTACATAAACTACAAAGGAACGGTTTATTTTACTCCATTCATAATCTAATTTGAATGTACACAAAAATATCAATCCTAAACAAATAACATTTATAATGCGAAAATTTCTGAATGTCATTAATATCTTTGAAATATCTTAAACTTTCATTTCAATCCATATGAAAAGTTTTTGGAATCTCTTAAAATTTTTCGATGTAGTTGGAAATATTTTTAAATCCATTATATTATTTAAGCTGTTTGAACCTGTTAAAATCCATTGGACTTTGTAAAATCCTCTAAAATCTTTAAAATAATTTTTTTTTTTGTTTAAAGATTTATTTAACGTCGCATCTGCATCTAGGTAATTAGCGACAGGTACGATATTTATCTAAGTTATGATTTTTAAAAGTTAGAGTTACGTTTAGAGTTTTTTTTAACTTCGGTAGGTATCCCTAGAGCTTCTTGGAGTGAGTTTGAGATTTTGAGTTTACGTCGAATATCACTAAACTTTGTACATTCGATAATTAGGTGGTTGACACTGATTACACAGTTACACTGGTCACATTTTGGGGTGTCTGATTTTTCAAGGAGGTACTTGTGCGTAATTTTGGTATGTCCGATTCGTCATCTGGTGAGGAGAACTTGTTCCTTTCTTGTGAGTGTTTTTCATAAGGGGTGATTTAGGTTCTTCTTCTGGATAGTTGGAAAGTCGTTCTGAATTTTGTTGTTGGTTTCTCTCCAATATTGGTGAGCGATTCTTTGAACGTAGTTTTTGGTATCCGGTAAGGATATTCTCAGGTTTTTCTCCTCAATTGGTAGTCAAGTTGCGAAATTGGCCAGTATGTCTGCTTGTTCATTTCCGTTGATATTTTGATGTGAGGGGATCCATATGGCCGTGATTTGTTTCTTTAGTTGCAGGCGTACGGTATAGGCTTTTTGGATTTGTTGGATCCTATGATTGTAAGAATTTCTAGTTTGGGTGGCTTGGAGACTACTTAATGAATCGCTGAATATTACGAAGTTACAGCCAGGTAGAATTTTACATAATTCGTAAGCTTTCATAAGAGCCGAGATTTTTGCTGAAAATATACTGCTCGAATTTGGGAGACTAAAGTAGCATTCTTGATCTCGTGAGTAAACAGCGCATCCTACTCCTAGTTCTGTTTTAGATCCGTCGGTAAAGAGATGGGTTGAACTACTGTAGCTTTGTTCGATGTTTTGGTATAATTGTAGCCATTGGTTTGCAGCGATGTCTTTTTTCAAATTTTTCGTTAGCCTGAGGTCCAACTTTGGAGGAAGCAGAGACCAAGGAGGGTCTTGAGTAAGGACATTGTGTTGGATTGGGGGTAACTGGGTTGATGTTACCGTTAAGTATTCTTCTAATATTTTTCATATAGGTTTTAGGAGAAATGGTCGTAAATTGGTTTGTTCTTTTGGATTCTGTGATAAGAGTAATTCATGGTTTGGGTTTTCGGGGGTTGCTGCTATCGAGACTGCTTGTTTTAAGGTGAGTTCGAGTCTTCTGCTGCTTAGAGGGGGTTCGTTTATTTCTAGTAGAACTTTTTTCTTTGGGCTAGTGTGAAAAGCACCGCAACATATTTTTTGACCGTTGTTGTAGATGGGATCTAATAGTGCAAGGGTACCTTTTTTTGCTGAATTGTATAGATTGTGGACCCGTAGTCTAATTTTGATCTGATGATGGCTTCGTAGGTTAGTTTAAGAACACTAAGGTCGGCTCCCCAACTTCTATTAGCCAGGATTTTGAGGATTGCGATCCGTTTTTTTCAGTCATCTTTTAATTCAAGTATATGTGGTCTCCATGTTAACTGTTGGTCAAATATTAGACCTAGTAATTTGATTACTGTTACTCTCTTGATATCTTGTTTGTCTAACTGTAAAGTTGGGATTATTTCTGGAATTTTTTTACGGGAGAATATTATATATTCAGTTTTCGTTTGAGAAAATTTATATCCGTTTTGCAGGGACCAATTCCATATTTTGTTTAATGTGTTTTGTAAGGTTTTCACAGTAAATTCGAAGTTCTTTCCTTTACAGTATATGGTCAGGTCGTCTGCAAATATTGTTGATCCTACAGGTTTATCAATCGTGCGTATGACGTCATTGATTGAGATGAGAAAGAGGGTTGTACTCATGACTGAGCCTTGGGGTACTCCGTTTCCAGGGTGAATCTATCGGACAGTTCACCATTAACTCTAACTTTGATGTACCTCTGGTGGAGATAGTTTTTGATGAAAGCTAACAGTGACCGTTGATTCCTTCTTTTTCCAGGGTTTTAATTATTTGGTGTCTTCATGTCATTTCGTATGCCTTCTCAATATCTAAACAAACTGTTATTAGGTGCTGATTATTAGAGAATGCTTCACTGATTTCAGTTTGAAGGTTGATAAGTGGATCTAGGGTGGATCTTTTATGTCTGAATCCGCTTTGTTGGGGCGCGAAAAAATTGTTTTTTTTCTAGATACCACCGGAGTCGAGTGTTGACTATTTTCTCGAATAGTTTGCATATTGTGCAGGTTAGAGAGATTGGACGATAGTTTGTTGTATTCGTGTGTTCTTTGCCAGGTTTCGGGATCGGAATGACTATTGCTTCTTTCCATTGCTGTGGGAATTTTTTTTTCCAGATCAGGTGGAATATGGAAAGGAGGTAATTTTGTCCAGTGTTTGGTAACTTTTTGTAGAAAGAATAAGGGGTTCCATCAGGTCCAGGACTTTTGCCTCTTGCTTTATTTATTGCATCTTGGATTTCTTCCCATGTTAGTTCTGAATTGATTTCTGGGTTTGGTGGATTGCCGCCGGTTTTCTCTAGAGAGGCTTTGGTTTCTTCTGAGATTTTGAATGATCTAAAAGTGGAATGGTAGTTGTCGTTGCTGGAGTTATTAGAGAAACCTTCTCCAATTAAGTCTGCCATTATTTTAGGGTCGGTCGTTATTGTTCCATCGGGGTTTTTTAGGCCTGATATTCTTGTGGTTGAAAAGTTTCCTGTTATTCTTCTGATTTTATTCCATATAGTCGTCGTAGTTGATTGATTATTGAGAGTAGTGAGATAAGCCGTCCGCGATTTTCTGCTGCTCTGTAAGTAGGTTCGACGGGCTGCTGCTCTTAGTTTCCTGAATTTTATTTTATTTTCCAAAGTATTTTCTTATTCAATTGATTAAATGCTTGATTTTTTTCTGCTCTAGCTTTTTGACAGTGTTCGTTGCACCATTAAAGTTATCTGACAAATTGTTCAAATCCCTAGAAATTTTTGAAATCCGTTGACATTCTTGAAGATTTAATAAAATACTTGAATCTTGTAAGATTCCTCAAAATATATTTAAATCCCCTAAAATCTCTTTGATCTTGAAATATTTGTTTAAGCCCCTCAACATTTTTTAAAATCCTTCGAAATCCCTTAAAATCTCCTGATATGTTTGGCAATCTAAATGAATTAAATAAATAAATCATTTGTTTCTACTTTCTCTATATTTTGCATCAACTCTTTCAATATTTCAACATTCTTCATTTCAATACTGATTTTCTTATTATTTTTCTAGAATCGCGAAAAATTATAAGAACCAACGTTTCGATGTTCAGCCAATACCCTTTTCAAGACAACAAAAAGTAAAGATCAAAAAAATTTTCAACATTTCAAAACACATTACAAATTTATGGTGTTGTCCCCGAAAATACGTTATGATTAGTAAATCTCAAGAAACCGGAAACAATCAAGAATCTGAAACGACACAAATTAAAATTTTTCAATTTGTAGTCTTCAAAATAGAATTATTCTAAAAATGATCAAAATTTACCAAAATAGGATGTTATTATGATCTAATTTACATAAAGATTCAGTCTGAAATTATTTTATTTCGAACTTTGGCAAAATATAATTGTATAATTATATTAAGACAAAGAAAAGATTTATTTTTCACCTTCATTTATGAATGCTTAATATTTATTTTTTTTAGAGAATGATTATGATAACAAGTAAACGCGCGCGATAGATGTTGTATTCTTATCTTCGCAGAAATTTCCATTGTCTTCGTAAACTCTTTTTATGATTAATCAGCAATCACGTAATATTTATTCATGTAATTGTTTTAGATTTGATGAATATGATATGCTCTTGATTTTATGAGTTCAAATTTTGTTCGAAAAATTTACTAGATTTGGCGAATACGCAAGATTTCGAAGCTACATATTTTTTCAATCGTCCAATAAAATTAATTTAACATAAGTTTCTGCATAGATATTTAAAAAAATAATTTACTGCTGGATTATTTCTTGTCATCTAAAAAATAATATCGTGCCACAATGAATTGTCTTTGAAAATTAATTGTTGCCAAGAAATACACTTATATCGTAGTTTTTAACAAAAAAAAATTGTTCTTTCCTACAGAGTATTTTTTTATTTTCAACTGAAGAATAATATCCCATCATTCAGAAAAATGTTTCTTCGAATCAAACAAATTCTATCTTTAATATAGGGCCATACAAATGTTTTTTTTTTACCATGAAGTGTACCTCATCAAAATTCAAGGATATTTTCCGATATCAACATTAATTCTAATTTTCTATCATTTTTGGTCTGCCTAGCATCCCAAAACTCCGGTCACATTTTTTAAATAATAAAACTAACGAAAATGTAAGGTTTACTAATGTAAAATTTCATTATTTAACCAAAGTCAGACATGTTCACAGAATGAAAAATCTATTTGAAATGAGTAAAAGTGACTTTTTTGTCAAATATCAATCATTTTCTGCTTAGATTAAAAAATGGAAGAATTACATTTTCAGTTAAAATAATGAATTTTCAACCATGAAGAAGAGAATTTTCAACAAAATAGTTACATTTTTAACCAAAGTGATGAATCTTCGATAAAAAAAATTAATTCTGAGCAAGAAGTGTAATCGTTGATATTTCCACCAAAAACATTTTAATTTTTAATAAAAAAAGTTTAATCTAACCAAAAAATACAAATCTTTACCAAATATTTTGAATCCTCAACCAAAAAAAGACTAATTTTCAAATAAAAAAAAATTAAAAAATTTCAACAAAAGGTTTCAGTTTTCAACAAGAAACATTTTTCAGTTGAAAATGAAAAAAATTGCATCTGAAATGTTGAGTTTTCAAGACAAATAGAGAAATTTTTTACACAAAAGTTGAATTGACGACCTAAAAATATGCAAAAAAAAGGAAAGGAATAGTTCCATTTTCAGTTTGAAAAAATGAATATTTAATAAAAGAAATGAATTTTCAACTAAAAGATTAATTTTCTACCAGAAAAGATTAATTTTGGATGAAGTACATGAAATTTCAACCAAATTTTTAATTTTTCAGGGTAATTTTAATCTAATAGTTGAATTTTTAGTCAAATAAATGGATTTTTAACCAAAATGCTGAATTAGTCACCAAGAAGATTAATATTCTACCACCTAAAAGAAATTTTCAACCAAATAGTTCAATTTTCAACTGAAGAAGATAAATGTTCAAATGAATATGGAATAGCTGAATTTTTAGTTGAAAAAATTAATTTTCTATGAGGAAAATGCAACTGTTTGGTTGAAAATAATCTGTTTTGGTCAAGGATTCAAATATTGTTGTGAAAATTCGTCCTTTTCTATGAAAAAAACAAACGACTTGGTTTAACTTTTTTGAAAGATGCATCTATCATCATCATCGTAATTATCTAGAATAAAATCAACTATTTTGTAAAAAATCAATTTTGGAAAATTCTACATCTTTGAGAGAAAATGAACTATTTTGTTGAATAATCATATTTTTTTGATGAAAATTGAACTGTCTTGGAAAAAATTTATCTTTGCAGCCGAAAATTTCTTTTCTTGGTCGAAAATTCATCGATTTGTTTGAAAACTTAACTATTTTGTTAAAAATTAGTTGTTTCTTTCATTCAATTGAACTGGTTAAAACTTTTTTTTTGGTACAAAATTCATTTCTCGTGGTAGAAAACTCACATTTCTGGTTAAAAATAATGTTTTCTGTTCAAAAATCAACTTTTTATGTTAAAAATTTAACTTTTTGCTGAAAAATAGGTCTTTTTGTCTTAAATCAATAAATAAACGCTTTACGCAACGCCAACCGATCAAAAAGTGAGACGGATATGGTATTTACTATTAAAAATATTCCAAAGCCTGAAACTCTTAACAGACATGAAAGATTTTTAAAAATTACTTGAATTAGATTTCTGAAAAAACTTCCAAAGAAGTTTTTATAAGTTCATTAGATAAGATAATTTCATTAAAAGATGATTTTAAAAAAAATAAGATGATTTTTGAATAGTTGGCAAAAATTACATCCTCGACCGAGATATAATTCGATGAAGAATCTGTTTTGCTGAAATATTGATTCAAACTATGAGCATGTGGTGAAATATTTTGCCATGTCATAAAAATTTTTTTTAATCAAAGTATCTTTGTTGATCTAACTCCATCTCCAGCGAGGCTTCGATTGCTCAAAATATCTGTTCAAATATCTAAGTTACCGTAATACTGCTCACGCCAGTTAATTATACGGATAAAATTACATAGAATTCATGTGTTGGATAATTTTTTAAAGAGTCTAGCCCCCTATCAGTTAGACGCACACAAATAAAGTTTCTTAAATTTATGGCCAAGGTGTCCAAGTTTTCTGAAGTATGACAAAAGTATTGCCCAAGCCAATCAGCGGCCTACCCGTAGACGAGAATTTATGTCCAGAATGAGATAATGGCTGATATATATATATATATACAAGTGAAAAATATTTAAGATCCATCCAGTTACAGGCCGAAAAATTCTTCAAAAATTGTTTCTCAGTGTCTGCATCAAAATGAAGATTTCTGTCTTTACGTTGCTCTTCACGTTGGTGGTGTTTCTTAACTCTGTTCGTAAGTAGCGCATAACATAATACAGAATCAATCATATATTAAAGCATCTTTAATAAATAATAAATAATAAAATAATACATTTTGTTCAAAAGGTCAAAAAAGTCCCTGATTACGAATATCATTATTATTATTTTATTTGTCGTTAGTTTTTGCACAAATAAAAACTGTTTTGCTTCTTGCACTTTCTTGTCCTGTTGTACTTCAGAATATATTGCTCAGAAAAATTTGAAACTTTTATATTGTCTGTATTTAGGACACATCACTTGAAAGCAAAATTAAATCTTGCGATCAAATGAAAACTTGTCTCAGTGAACTTTTTTTTAAATTGTTATTTTTGAAATTAAATCTTCTAGATTTTTCATCTCTTAAAAAAAAACGATGCAGGCCAACGAGTGTCATAATTTTCCCTGAAACTTTTGCGAAACCTATACCTACCGTTGATACAATTCTTATTCTTCCTAAACTCTCTTTCTTTATTGTATATCAAAATATTCATGAATAATTCCCTTAATGACCGACAAATTTTTTTCAAAACGAGAACAAAATTCAGTTTAAAAGTAGCACATGAGGACCCTAAATGTGTTTGAGCGCGCCTGGGGCACGCGTCTGTTGCATCTCGCGTCTTTGTACTTCCCCCACATTTCTGCACAGAGGTTTCAAAATTAGAGGTCAAACTATCGACAACTGTAATTAAGTGATAGTGAATCCCTTTTTTAGAAAAGAATTTTTATTTCTCAAATCGGTCTACATTAACCAGTGCCCCAACATGCGGTTTTATATGGAAAAGCTTAGTTTTCGAAAAAATGGAAAAATGAAGTACATATTATTACCATCTTTTTATTACCGCACGTATATCACCTTTTCTAAGAAAAGGCGCACGTGAATAATTATTAATTGTTTATAGAATTGAAAACTGTCTTCCACACAAAATATGACTGAACATTCAGTAGCTTTGTCGTTGATTTCAGAAAATAGTAACTTTTCAAGATGAACAGGGGAAAGAAATTGTTTTAACTCACTAAATTGTTTGAACAGTTCACATATATCGTTAAAAAATATATATTACTCTCAAAATTCGTTAATTATGTCATAAATCTAGGGAGAGAATATCTTTTCACGATTTACAGAGAAATAATTCATGTTGCAAGATTAAAAAAAAACATTTCTTAGCATTCATTTTACATAAAACTACTATTCTGTATTTTGTCGGGCATTTTCTGGGTACATTATAAGGAAAATGGGGTTTTTCAAAATTATGAGCTATTGGATTGATTTACAAAAAGTTAATAAAATGTACTTCTTTTTTCCATTCTTTCGAAAAACGAAACTTTCCATTCATAATCCGATTTTATTTCAGAAGCCTTGGGGGACGGGTTAATGTCGATCAATTTGAGAAAAAAAATGGATTTTTATTTTCGGGATAACGAGCGAATTGGGGGAGGGGGGATTGATCAACAACAATCGAAAGTCGAATCCTCACAGGGATAAATGTGGACCGCCCTAATGCAGCACATTAAATTGACATAACATTAGATTGACTATTTTGGAAAAGATTATGCCTCATACTAATAATTAATGTTTCAATATTTATATTTTTAACTTTATTTGAAGAAAAGGCGATTAACGAGGGTATCTATAGTTAGACCATTAACTTTTTGGTTCGTTGAAAAATTACATTTAAAAAAAACCCTATAATTCTTCTTACAGAATCAATACTTCCAAGAGAACCAAGGCCACCCCGTGCACGACTACAAGGTAATTTGAAAACTAAAATACAATCTAAAACGAATATTAGAGAATTTTGAGAAAATTTCTAGTTTTTCCTTACATGGCGTGCTATATAGGCAGATCCAGAGGTATTTATTAAAATAATGTTTACTCACAGTGAAGTGCCAGAAACTAATTATGGCTATCTAACATTTTATTGGTGTTTTGATGCTCGTCTAATGAATGAAATAAACTTTTGTAAAATAATGTATTTATTAATTTATTTTGCAATTTGGTTACGAAAAAAATTAAATGACTGAATCTACCATTCAACCTGCATAATTTAAACTCTGAACGCATTTTTGTGGTATTTCGTACATATTACAACATAAAATAGCCGCAGTCATGATTTTCCTTGCACAAGTTGCAATTTGAAATAGTACAATTGATTATATTTCAGGAAAAAGGTTTGTTCAGAGTTCAAATAAAGCATGTTGAATGGTAAATTTAGCTATTTTCTAAGAAATCAACCATTTTTCTTTAATTTAAAGTAGATAATTTTTTGTAATGTTTATTAATAATTATTATGCATTCATTATTTAATTAGTTAGATTAATGATGGTGTTTTGAGCGATGTTGTTTGTCTGAGTGATATAAATTTATAATAATAATATAGGTATTTTTTTGACATACTTCAGACCAAATGAAAGGAGATTAGTTGTTGAATCCTTTATTGCACACTTTCAGTAGCCAACGTTTCGAAAACATATGTTTTCCTCATCAGGACAAAAAAATTTTGAAGTTCATCAACATCTTAAAAGTTTCTATAGATTCCTATTCCTCTTCTTCATTGCTTAAAAATCTTCATTTTCCAGTTAAATCTTGTTAAAAATTATTGATTACTTTAAATTGTTTTATATATTCTAAATATCATGCTTACAACAATAATAATTTAGTTAATTTAGTTAAAATTATATCAGAGACATAACAATCGTTATTGTTATGTCTCTGATATAATTTTAACTGATTAACTAAATTATTATTGTTGTAAGCATGATATTTAGAATATATAAAACAATTTAAAGTAATCAATAATTTTTAACAAGATTTAACTGGAAAATGAAGATTTTTAAGCAATGAAGAAGAGGAATAGGAATCTATAGAAATTTTTAAGATGTTGATGAACTTCAAAATTTTTTTGTCCTGATGAGGAA
>CAKNYM010052522.1:2970-109418 GCA_932195095.1 Andricus curvator | reverse complement strand
AACAAAATTTAACTGGAAAATGAAGATTTTTAAGCAATGAAGAAGAGGAATAGGAATCTATAGAAATTTTTAAGATGTTGATGAACTTCAAAATTTTTTTGTCCTGATGAGGAAAACATATGTTTTCGAAACGTTGGCTACTGAAAGTGTGCAATAAAGGATTCAACAACTAATCTCCCTTCATTTGGTCGGAAGTATGTCAAAAAAATACTTATATTATTATTATAAACATTATTTATTTACTATAAACAATTTTCCATCATTTTTTGATTTAATGATTACATTTTGTTTTAAAATTATCTTTTCAAACTAATAATTTATTAATAATTTGAAAATTTAGTTAAAATGTGATGAAAATTAGCATCACATCCATTTTTCAAACTATAGAGTTGGAAATTTATGTAATTTGTTAAAAAATCGTCTTTTTGGTAAAAAAAAAAGTAATCTTCTTGGTTAAAAATTCAACTATTTGGTTAAAAATTTACATATTTACAATTTTTAAATGTTCTGAAATCTTTCAGGATCCCTTTAAATCCCTTGAAATTGAATTGCGCTTTATTTATTTCCCAAAGTTCTTTAGAAATCCTTTAAAATCTTTCGAAATCCTACACAATTCTTTAAAATCCCTTGACATTTTTAATTCTCTTAAAATCGTTTCAAATCCCTTAGAATCCCTTGAAATCTATGAAAAACCTAAAAATCTATTAAAATGTATAAATCTTTGAATAATGTATAGAATTCCTGAAAATAAAACAAGAATCTAACGATAAAATTTGGACAACTCATTTTTCGTTCCTCTTTTTTATTTTGGTCCAAAGAAACAAATTTTTTTTTTTTTAGGAATTGCAATAGGAGCAATTTGTGGTGGCTGTTCAAATTTGATCGTTAGATTCTTGTTTTATTTTCAGGAATTCTATACATTACCTTGAGTATTGGACGTTAAATGGGATTTTGAATTTGATTTTTAACTAATTTAAAATTCTTAAATTTTGAATCTTTGAAATCCCTTTGACAAACTTGAAATCTTTGGAATTGCTAGGTATCCGTTCAAATTTCATTTAATTTAATTTATTTTCTAAATTTCACTAGAAATTTCCTAAAATATTTGGAAATTATACCAAATTCTTTGAAATCCTTTCAAATTGATTTAAATTGTTTGAAATCCCTCATAACCTCCAAATATGTTTGGAAATCTGTTTCAAATGAACAAATCATTCGATTGTACTTACTATATTTTTTGCATCAACTCTTTCAATATTTTAACATTCTTTATTTCTATACTGATTTTCTTATAATGATTTGGTATAATGATTTTTCTAGAATCGCCAAAAAATTATAAGAAATTCAGTATAGGACAATCATTATGAGCCTATATCAAATTTCCGATATTTTTCCGTAAGGAATGATTACAAGGTATTGTAAATCATTTTTTAAAATACAGTTATCTAGATCGAAACAGAGGACAGAGATTCGACAGTATGTAATCTTCTTGCACCATTAAAGAATGTTTAAGATACAGAAATGAAGTTCAAAATTTAATTTCTTGATAATTATTAGTAGACTCGTAATTAACTATAATTTAGTAGTTATGAGATAATTAAGTTAGTAACTATGTTTTTCTTACTTAATCAGCTATAGCATATCCACGAAAGCGAATTACTCTGAGAGTAGGTGATATAGTCTGCCGTGATGAAGATTTCGTTGGACGATATTATAAAATTGGCAACATTGGGATGTTTTTGAAAGTAGATGGTGGAACTTTCGAACCCGGTAATTGAAAATTTTTGATTTTTTAGAATATGCTAAAATATTACTATTCCATGAGTCAACCACTCAATTACTAATTCAATACAAATTTTTATTAACTCAGTAAAATGGAACGGACACGACGTGGTAATAACAAGGGAAGAGTTTAATCGTGGTGATGGACTGATCCGAAATAAAATATGGATAGGATTATATGACGAGGACGATTTTTACGAGATCAAAGAAAATCTGAAGAGCCGAGTGATCTTTCCCTGAAACTTTGATCCAGATTTAGTGTAATTCTACCATGTTGATGGCGACCAGGAAACTGTACATCTCCGTTTCAAAGGAACCAAGACATATAATAGAACCATTGATTAATTAATTATTCATATACAATTAATTAATTATCAAAAAGATCTGTACATTTTAATGTAGAGTCATCGGTACAATTGTTGGCCTTCCCCACAATGCCTGGCCTTTTTCTTAAAATATACTTCATAAATAAATATTTTAAAATAAAATTACTGGTAAATAGTGCAGGATTGTTATCGATGTTATCTGCGCTATTTATTTGTAAGTTTATGTGCTTGTATTTCTCAATAAATCTATATTTTGAAGCTGGCTAATAATTGTATACGGGGGTGCAATCATGGTACCGGATTAACCTATGAGAGCTTTTTAAAACGATTGTCAATTTTAATTATTATTATGCAAAACTGTATAATAATTAAATTACTGATAATTTTTTTTTTCAAAAAAAAAAATGTATGATTCATACAAAGTAATCGATTTGATATTTGAATCATTCAAATCTTTGTGTAAGTACAAAATAAAATAAACGAGTGTTCAGAATTTGCTCAAAGTGTTCATTGTTTATTGAAACCATTTGATATCGCTGATATGATTCTCAAGCGTGAGGACAGATTCAAATACCGAATAATATTTATTAAAGGGGGAGATATTTAATATAATTATGAATTTTACAGATTCCGCAACTCGCCATTTTTAGGCATACTGTAAAATTTTGTAATGTTTTTCATTTTTAATTGTTAGTTGACAAATTCAAAACCCGAAGAAAAATTTTTATTTAAGATAAATAGTTTTGAAATAAAGCGCGTGCAGGCTTTTTGAATTCTAAGTGTTGAAAATATAACTTGTAATTGTTCATAATTTTGACCTATCAATATTTTTCAATTAATTCAATGAAAATATTAATAATAATATAAATAAAAAATAAATGAAATATGAATATTAATATAATTATTTTAATAAAAATACTAAGAGATACAGCTTACATTTTCATTTTCACATTCTCATCATAATTATGTGTGAAAACTGATTTAGAATCCCTCAAAATAACTTGAAATCTTAGGAAAATGTAAAAATGAATTGAAGTCGAAATCTTTGAAATTATTCGAAGGATTTAACAACATTTCTTAATCTTGTGAAATACCTTGAAATACCTTAAAATTACTTAAAATGTGTGGATTTACTAAAAATCTCAAGAAAATCCATATTGCGTTTATTTTCAAAAGTTTTCCGGAAATCCTTTAAAATCTTCGAAAATCCTACAAAATTCTTTGAAATTCCTCGCAATTTTTTTATATACATGATTTGAAAGCCCTTAAATATTATTCAAATTGAACTTATTCATTAAAGTTATCTTGAAAAAATCTTGCAAATTTCTATAAATCTTTGAAATCCCTTGCAATCCTTGTATATTTGATACAATCCTTGAATCTTGTGAAATTCCTTGAAATACCTTCAAATCCCTGACATTCTTTGGTAATCCTACACATCTTGAAGACTGATAGAAACTTCAAAAATTAGTTTAAATGTTCAGAAACCCCATAAAATAGTTTCAAAATCTTAAATCCCGTAAAGCCCTTCAAAATTTGTTTCAATCCCTTATAATTCCATGAAACCTTCTGATATGTTTGAAAATCTTTAAGATTCCGTGAAATTTTTCTGAAATCTGAAGAAATCGCTTAAAATCTATGGAAATTCGCTGGAATTTAAATTAAATTAAACTTATTCATTAAAATTTATAAATCTTTGAAATCCTTTCATCTTGTGAAATTTCCTTAAACACCCTAAAATTTTATCGAAATGTTTAAAATCGCTAAAAATCCTGTTAAATTTGTTTTGATTTGATTTATATTCCCAAGTTCAATAGCAATATCTTGAAATCTTTGAAAATCCTATGAAACTCTTGGAAATCCCTGGTAGTTTTTTCAATATTGTGAAATCCTTTGAAATTCCTCCCCATTAAGAAAATATTTAGAACTCTTAAAAATTCTTTAGACTCCTTTAAAACGTTTCGAAATTGCTTGAAATCCATGAAATAATTTTTAAATCTCTTGATAACTGATTACATTTTTTCAATTAGTCGGAATATTTGGAAACCCTGAAAATTCGTTTCAAAGCCATAAAATTCTTCAAAGTCCTTAATAACTTTTTGAAATTCTTTGGAATCCCCAAAAATCACCTGATATAATTATTTTTCTAGAATCAACAAAAAGTATAAGAAATTCATTACAGGAAAATCATTATAGAACAACACTGAATTTCCTGTAATATGTTTTCAAAATATTTACAAAAAATTACCAACGTTTCGGTGTTCAGCTGACAACCTTTTCAAGACAACAAAAACTAAAAAAATAAAAAAAATTTCGACATTTTAAAACGCATTATAAATCCAAAGTTTTCTCCCCAGAAATACGTTACGATTAGTAAATCTCAAGAAACCGGAAACGATCAAGAAATTGAAACGTTATGAAATACATTTTTTCAATTTGTAGTCTTCAAAATAGAAGTAATTTTTATAAAAATTTTATGAAATCTGAAGAAATCGCTTTCAATCTATAAAAATTCGCTGCAATTTAAATGAAATTGAAGTTATTCATTGAAGTGTATAAAAAATCCGTTTGAATCCCTATAAATCTTCAAAATCCTTTCATATTGTGAAATTTCTTGAAATATGTTAAAATTTCTTCGAAATGTATAAAATCGCTAAAATCCAGTCAAATTTGTTTTAATTGTATTTATTTTCCAAAATTCACTCGAAATATCTTGAAATCTTCAGAAATCCTACATAATTCTTTTAAATCCCTGGTAATTTTTGAAATATTTTGAAATCCTTTGAAATTCCTTCCCTTAAAATCTTTTTAAAAGCCTTCAAATTCATTAAAGTCTCTCCAAATTTGTGGAAATCCTTTGGAATCCCTTAAAATCTCCTGATATGTTTAGAAATCTGGGTTAAGTAAATATATAAATCAAATTTTTGTCTACTTTCTCTATGTTTTGCATCAAATCTTTCAATATTTTAACATTCTTCTTATCAATACTGATTTTCTTGTAATAATTTTTTTATAATCGCGAAAAATTATAAGAAATTCATTATTATAATTATAATTTCCTGTAATATGTTTTTCAAAATATTTATGAAAATTTACCAATGTTTCGGTGTTCAGCCAACACCCTTTTTAAGACAACAAAAACTGAAGATTACCAAAATTTTCAATATTTTAAAATGCATTACAAATCTAAGGTGTTCTTCCTAAAAATACGTTACTTTTGGTAAATCTTAAGAAATTGTGAACAATCAAGAAATTTTAACGTCACAAATTAAAATTTGTTAATTTGTAGTCTTCAAAATATAATTATTCTGAAAATGATCAAAATTTACCAAAATATGTTATTTGAAATGACCTAATTTACATAAAGCTTTATTCTGAAATTATTTTATTCCAAACATTGGCAAATTATAATTGCATAATTATAATAAGACGAAGAAAAAATTTATTTCTCACCTTCATTTATGAATATCTAATATTTATTTTTTCAGAGAATGATTATGATAACAAAGAAACGCACCCGACGAATGTCGTACTCTTATCTGCGCAGAATTTCCATTGTACTCGTAAACACTTTTCGTGATTAGTCAGCAATCACGTAATATTTATTCTTGTAATTGGTCCGTATTTGAAGAGTATAATGTGCTCTTGATTTTATGAGTTAAATTTGTTTACAAATAATGTACTAGATTTGGCGAAGAGTTAAACCCAAGATTTTGAAACTGTATATTTTTTCAATCATCTAATAAAATAACTTTAACATACGTTTCGGCGAATATATTTTTAAAAAAAATTATTTACTGCTGGATTATTTATTTTCATCTAAAAATAATAATATCGTGTACAATGGATTGTCTTTCAAAATCCAAATAGTTGTAATTTCAACTGAAGAAGATAAATCTTCAACTAAACATGGAATGGCTAAATTTTTGGTTGAAAAAATTAATGCACAACAAGGAAAATGTCAAGAAATTATTTAAATATCGAGGAAAAAGGGTTTTCAACTGAAATGATGATTATCAAAAAAAAAATGAATTTTTAAGAAAGTAGTTCCACTTTCAACCAAGCAGTTGAATTTTGAACCAAATCAAGTTTTCGTGTCGCTGTTTACGGTCATCTTTCTCCATGAATCTTCTTTTTCCCCTGTTCTCAAAAAACTTCCCCTTCTTCTCATTTTTCGCTCGAATGCGAACTGAATTAATTAAAACCAATAAGAAAATTCAACTTTTTTTTTTTGAAAAGCCTACTATTATATTTTTGGTTCATAGTTCATCTTTTTTGGTCCGAAATTCAACTGGGTGTAAATTTCAGTATTTTGTTGAAAATCTGTCATTAAAAAAATAAAAATTAATCTTCTTGTTTGATAATTCATCCTCTTTGGTCAAGAATGCAACAGTATGTTTGAAAATTATTCTATTTGTTTAAGGATAAACTAATTTTTGAAAGATGCATCTATCATCATCATCTATAGTGGCTCAAAAATAATAAAAAATCGGTAACGTAGTTTATGGACGGTTTATGGACAATCACGATAATTGTGACACTCGTTTGTAATTTTATTATATTTGAGGAAAATATATTAAAGGTAAAACCACAGTATAAAACATTATAAAACATTATAAAAATTTCATTTTTATCATTTTATATTATCAAATGAAATTAGAGTTGATTAAAATGAGATAAAAAGTCAAACATTTGATGTCAAGATTAGAGGGTGTGAGGTCATGATAACCAAACAGATTACCCAGTATAAAGTTTATTTTTATTTCATAGCAATAAATATACGTTTTACGCAACAACAATCGACTGAACAGTGAGACGGATTTGGTATTTACTATTAAAAATATTCCACAGCCTGAAATTCTTAACGGAAATGGAATTTTTTTTCAAAACTATCTTCATTAGATTTCTGAGAAAACTTTGGAAGAAGTTTTTATAATTTCATTAGATGAAATCATTTTATTAGAAGATCGTTTTACAAACAAAATAAGGTGATTCTCTAATTTTTGAAAAAAATTACAAGCTCGGCAGAGATAAGATTCGATAGAAAAATCTGTTTTGCTGAAATCTTTATTCAAACTATGAGCATACGGTTAAATATATTGCCATGTGATAAAAACAGTTTCTAATCAGTGTATCTTTGTTGATCTAACTTCATCTCTACCGAGGCTTTGACTGTTCAAAACATCTGTTTAAATATCTCAGTTACGGTAAAACTAATCAAATTAATTCTACGGAAAAAGTAAATACAATGCATGTGTCAGATAATTTGCTAAAGAGTCTGGTCCCCTATCGAATAGACGTACACAAATAAAGTTTCATTATTTTATGGCCAAGGCTATAGTCTTCCTAGTTTTTAGATGTATGGCGAAATTATTGCAACCACCTGGGTTATTCGTACACATATAAAGTTTTTTTATTGTGTTTGAATAAAAATACGCTTTACGCACAGGCCAATCAGCGGCGTACATGTAGACAAGAATTTCTGTCAAGAATTTCATAATGGCTAGTACATATAAGGATAAAAAATATTCAAAATCCATCCAGTTACAGTTCGAGAGATTCATCAAAAATCGTTTCTCAGTGACTACATAAAAATGAAGATTTATGTTTTTACGCTGTTCTTCACTTTGGTGGTGTTTCTTGATTCTGTTCGTAAGTTGAACATAAGATAATACATAATCAATCATATATTAAAGCATTTTCAATACAGATATCAACTATATTCCAAAATTGGTTTCTTACACTAAAACAATTGAAACATGAGTTATTATCATTGCATAGGTATTTCGTCTTCCTGCGTAATTATCCATTTACCGAATTGTCATACTAATTGTAATAAAATAATTTGTTATAAAACCAATTTCAATCGAAACAAATCTAGTTTACTGTTACAACTATTCATTATTTGTCCAGCCGCCACTAACACTTCTGTATGCACTAGGAGGTCCCTGAGATACCTTTGGTTCGAGAGATCAAAAAAGTCCCCTGATTACGTATATCTTCATTATTTTTTTTCCATTAATTATATTTTAATAATAATAATTAATAGTTATATTTTTCATCTTATTCAAAGGAAAGACGATTAACAAGGGGATCTTTATTTTGACCCTTAACTTTGGGGTTCGTTCGAAAATTTGGTTAAAAAAACCCTACATTTCATTTTACAGAATTAATAGTTCCAGTACATCCAAGGGCACGCCAAGGACCAGCACAAGGTAATGTAAAAACTAAAATACAATCTAAAAGAAATGTTAAAGAATGTTGCGAAAACTTCTAGTTTTTCCCTACATAGAGGGCGACATAAGCAGGTCCAGAGGTATTTAACCCTCCGTCTACAGACAGGGGCTTTTAAGGCACACACGATTTTTCAAACTAGAATATCTTGTCTACGGGAAAAGATTTGTATTCAAAAAGTTTTTAACAATTAACATTAACAACAATTAGGTCATGTAGAAGATGCTTCCAGAAGTGAATCCGCATTTTACCTTTTTTTTTTTTTGAAAACCAGAAACTGTTCAAAAACTGACTCGGACTGTCTATAAACGGAAGGTGGGAAAAAGAATTACGTCAGCGGAGGGTTAAAAAAATAATGTTCACTCGAAGTAATGTGCATAAACAATTTTTTTTCAATTCAAAATAGATAATTCATTGTAATTTGTATTGATAATTATTATTCATTAATTATTTAATTACTATAAACGATAAAGTGAAAGCAAAAGTTTAATTGAAAATTGAAAATTCAAGTGTTTTGTAGAAAATTCATATTTTTGGCTTGAAAATAAAACTATTTGTTAGAGTATTTAATTTACTGTTTGGTTGCAAATGAATCTTTTGTAGTTGACAATCACCTGGTTGAAAGTTGAACTTGGTTCTTGGTTTGAAATTATTTCTTTTTAAACTGAAAATTTAACTATTTTCTTCAACATTCAAATGACTGCTGGTTGAAAATTGAACTTTCTTAGTTTAAAAATTTAGTTAAACTTCTTTAGAATCTAGCATCACATCCATTCTTCAAACTATTGAGATTCAATAAATTCATTTAAATCTTTAAAAATTCTTTGAAATACCTTAAAATCCCTTGAAATCTGTAAAATCGCTCAGAGTGTTTAAATCCCTACAAATCTTTGAAATTCCTTGAAATACCTGTAGATTTAAGAAAATTCTTTAAATCTCGTGAAATATCTTAAAATACCTTCAAATCCCTTGAAATCTTTCAAATTGCTGGAAATCCCTCGAAATTCAATGAAACCTCATTTATTTTCCAAAGTTCTTTAGAAATCCTTTGAAATCTTTTGAAATGCTACACAATTCTCTAAAATTCCTTGAAAATTTGCAAATCTCTTGAAATCCTTTAGAATCCCTTGAAATGTATGGAAAACGAAAAAATCGACTTAAAATGTATACATTATTTAAAAGCTCTAAATTATATAATATAAATTGGACCTATTAATTAATGTTCTTTAAAAGAGAACCATCATCGGGCAGCAATGATATTGAAACAAATTATTACATATTCATTACAACTAGTGTTATCAATAGCCTAAAGGCATTTAAGCATTAACTTCAATTAATACAATATAATCATGCCTTCCCATAAAGTTATTCGTAGATAATACATTTTATTGGTTTTTTGGATCTGTGACATAATCTGAATCATGTTTGTAGCTTAACTGGATAGTACTAACCTTCGTCTTGCTCATTATAAATTATTTCTTCTGGAAGATAACTTGCGCCACCTGACTTATTAATAAACCCCCAAAATACGTTTGGTTCGTTCATTAAATTAGATTCTGTTTTCTCCATATAATTTTGATAGTCTGCTCACATCTCTATTTTCATAATTTGAGATAGAGACCTAATTTGTTCTTTTATAAAGCCTGAATTATTAATTCGATAATTACGCCAAAACTTCTTTTCTAGTTCAATATTATTCATCAACGATTTTGAATTCCATACTGGGTGCCCATTCTTGTTAGATGGCATAGAATCAAATTTAGGAACAAATAAATCAATGGCCAAATTTAATTTCTTAAAAAATAAGTTGCAAGCTTTGTCCGAGTTTTTTAGTTTATGAATATCTGTCCAATCGATCTAGAGTAAGTGAACATATAATCCTGGCCTTGAATTTATATTGATTAGGGCAGGAGGGCAAGTTTTCCTGCGAACTATATTTTAGCTGTAACTTTACGAATAGGGATGTATGGTAACGATTTTCCAGTACTATTGATATTTGAGCACGATCAACTGTGCAATCCGTTTTCGAATATATCAAATCTAAAAACTTGTCGCTGCTATTTACCGTATAATTATATTGTTGAGGATCAAAAGTAGATACTCATCGAATAACACAGCTTTAATGTCATAATTTCCGTTGTTTTGGTAGGCAGTGTAATTCGGGGTGTTAAAATCCCCCAGTATAATTAATTGTGAATTTTTCAAGCAGTTAATATAAGTTAATATCTTGTAGCGAGTTGTAAATTGATTTGATGTTTTGGTTTGTCAAGTCAGGCGGCGCATAAAGAACTATTAAATTGAGGCAGAAGTTATTCGATTTTATTATTATTGCGACAATATTTACATTCAAATTTAAATCATGAATACTGGATAGATCAATCTATGTTGCTCTTAGGTGTTGTATTAATTCAACCAGTACCCCTCCACTCCTCTATCAACCCTATCATCCCAACAAATTGTAAAATGAGTCGACCTGAAAATCTCATTAAACGTGACTTCAGGCATTAGCCATGTTTCAGTTAACGCGCTGCAATCATAATTAGTAATATCAGGGAAGGATGCCGTGAAATTTAGTTTAGCGTTCAAACCACGCGTATTCTAGTAATAAATTTTGAAAGGATACTTATTCAGAGGCTGGAACTTTCTGTTGTTGAATGCGTTGTTTTGTTTTGATGTAGCCTCATACCACTGATGATCACCGGAATAGACTTTTGATGCACAATTCGAAGCCCCGTCTCTCCCCTTTGATTTGAAATCTTTGGAATTGCTAGGTATCCGTTCAAATTTCATTTTTAATCTTTTGAAGAAAGATTAAACTTTTAACAATTAGTTCTTCGAAATTTGTTCAAATTCTTTGAAATCAATTCAAATCTGCGAATATGTATCTGCGTCAAATAAACAAATCTTTCGATTGTACTTTCTCCATTTTTTGCATCATCTCTTTCAATATTTGTACATTCTTTTGGTGCAGTATATACTGAATAACGAATTTTTTAATCTTTAGAACAGTAGCTATATTTCTCTTACTTGATCAGTTTTAGCACATCCACGAAAGAAAATCGCTCTGGAAGTAGATGATCTAGCCGTCCGTGATGAATATTTTTTTGGACGATATTGTAAAATTGGGAAGGTTGGAATGTTTTTAAGAGTGAAGATGACAACTCTCCAACCCGGTAAATGAAAAATTTTGATTGTTCAGAGTATGCTATAATACTACTATTCCATGAGTCAACCACTCAATTACTAATTCAATACAAATTTTCATTAACTCAGTGAAATGGATGGGTCAAGACGTGGTAATAGCCAGGGAAGAGTTTCAACGTGGTGACTACCTGGTACGCAACAGAATTTTGTGGGGACTATGGGAAGAAGACGCGTTTTACGAGATACCTGAACATGGGCGCAGAAGAATGCTGCATGGACCATGACCAACTGCGACCGATTTTGATCCAGAATTAGCGCAATACTGCTATCCTAATGACGAACAGGAAACTGTACAACTGCATTTCGAGTGAACCAAGATATTTAATGAAACCATTAATTAATTAATTAGTTAATAAAATAATCTGTACCTTCTGACGTAGGGTTATCGGTACAATTGTTAGCCTTCCCCACAATTATTGGTCTTTTATTTGGAATATGCTTCACAAACAAATATTTAAAAATGAAATTACTGATGAATAGTGCGATATTGTTATCAGTATAGCCTACGCTATTCATTATGAGTTTTATTGACGTGTATTTCTAAATAAATCTACAGTTTCAAGCTGGTCAATAATTGTTTATGGGTGCCAATCATTGTACCGATTACCCTATGAGAGCTTTTCAAAAAAATACCGTTCTTGGATAAAGCGCACGTACTCTATTCATTAAAACAAAACAAAATATGAATTTTAATTATCAATATGCAAAACTGTGTAATAATTAAATTATTAATAATTCTTAAGTTTCTTGTTCGACAAAACAGGTATAATTAATGCAAAAGTAATCAATTTGATATTTGGATCATTCAAATCTTTGTAAGTACAAAATAAAATAAACAAGTGTACAGAATTTGCTCAAAGTGTTAATTGTTTATTTGAAACTAATGTATATAGTCGATCAGTATCCTTAACACACCTCACGATTCTCAAGCGTAAATAAATTCAAAGACCCAATAATATTCATTGAAAGAGGAGATATTTAATAAATGAATTTTACAGATTCTGCTAAATTAAACTCGCCGTTTTCAGGCATATTATAAAATGTTTAGATAATTTTTATTTTCAATTGTTAGTTCAACGACGTTACAATATTTTCAAATTGTATATAATTGTGATTATTATTTGAAGAGAATATTATTAACAATGATAATACATTGTTTGAACAATTATGTTCGTTAACAATAATAAAATATTACCTCTGTCTAATCGAAAATTGAACCAGAAGTGGAACATTTTTTGAAAAACCCGCAACTTTTTTCGCATTCTTTTCTTTTTTTACACTAATGTCAATAACGGTGTTTAACAAAGCCATTTATATTGAATTCTCACTTTCTTCCCTAGGGTAGAAAACCCAGAGTATTTTATTTTCAACTGAAGAATAATATCCTCAAATTCATAAAAAAAAATTTTTGAATGAAACAAATTCTATTTTATATATAGGGCCAAACAAATGTTATTTTGTTAAATAATTTTCTGAGTGCACAAGGACGAAATATTATGCTTTAAAAAATGTAAGATTTACTAATGTAAAATTATATCACTTAACCAAAGGCAGACATATTTAACAGAATCGAAATATGTATTTGACATGAGCAAAAGTGACTTTTTTGTCAAATATCAATCATTTGCCATTTAGAATAAGAAATGAAAGCATAACATTTCCAGTTACAATAATTAATTTTCAACCAAGGAAAATGAAATTTTCAAAAGAGTAGTTAAATTTGTAACTAAAGTGATGAATCTTCGATAAAAAAAAAATAAAGTATCCGCAAACCATTTGAATCATCAACCAAAACAAGACTAATTTTAAAATCAAAAAGAGAAATATTCAACAAAATCGTTCAATTTAAAAGAAAAAGAATTTTAACTGAAATGTTGAATTTTCGACCAACAAGATTAAATGTCTATCAGAAAAGATACATTTTCGTTCAGAAATGAAAAAGTTAAATTTTCAGTTAGGAAATAAAATTAAGAACAAACTTATTTAAAATATGAAATTCCAACCAAAAAGAATTATTTTTAATCAAAATAATTAACTCTTAACAAAGTGCATACAATGACAACTAAATTTTGCATTCTTTGTGGTAATTTGAACTTAATAGATAAATTTTTAATCAAATAAATGAATATTCAACCAACAAGGTGAACACGTCACTAAGAAGATTAATATTGTACCACCAAAGAGAAATTTTCATCCAAATAGTTGAATTTTCAACTGAAAAAGACAAATGTTCAACTGAACATGAAATAGGTTGATGAACAAAAAAATGAATTTTTAAGAAAGAAGTTACACTTTTAACCAAGAAATTAAATTTTCAACCAAAACACGTTATTGTGTCGCTGTTCCCTGTCATCTTTCTCCACGAATCCTTCTTTTCCCTTGTTTTCAAGAAACTTCTCCCTTTTCTTGTATTTTTCGCTCGAATGCGAACTGAATTAATTAAACTCAACAAGAAAATCCAACAATTGTTTGTTAAAAAGTCTACTATTATATTTTTGGCTCAGAGTTCTTTTTTTCTGACTGAAAAATAATTGTTTTGTTAAAAATGTATGTTTTCTAGTTGAAAATTCGGGGTTTTTTTTTGTTATAAAAGAATTTTCAAGCTGAAAATTCGTCGAGTATATTTCCGGCCCAAACAATATCTTTTTAGTTAAAACTTCAACTATTTGGTTTAAAATATACCTTTCTTGATTAAAAACTCATCGAATCGTTTGGAAGCTCAACGATTTTGTTAAAAATTAGTTTGTTTTTCGTTTAATTTAAGTGGTTGAAAAATGTGTCTTTTGGTAGAAAATTCATGTTTCATGGTAGGAAACTCACATTTCGTGTTAAAACTGACTTTTTTGTTCAAAATTCAACTTTTTAGGTTAGTTTCAATCTTTTTTGTTTGAGAAATCGACTATTTTGTTGAAATGCATCTTTGTATATTCTAAAACTTAACTATTCAGATAAAGGCTAAAAATAATCCAAAATCGGTAAAGCAGTTTATGGACGGTTTATGGTAGATCACGATAATCGTGCAAATTGTTTATAATTTTATTATATTTTAAAAAGGATATATTAAAAGTAGCACTACATTTTGAAACCTATTTATTTTTAAAATTTTATATTATCAAATGAAATTTAAGTTGATTAAACTTGAATAAAAAGCCAGAAATTTGATGTCAAGATTAGAGGGAGTAAGGTCATGATTACCAAACAGTTTACCCTGTATGAAGTTTTTATTTAAATTTTATAGCAATATATAAGCTTTACGTAATACCAATCGACCAGAAAGTGAGACGAATATGGTATTCACTGTGGAGTATATTTCACAGCCTGAAATTCTTAAAGAATATGGGAATTTTTTTTTAAATTATCTTAATTAGATTTCTAAGAAAACTTTCGAAAAAGTTTTTGTAAGTTCATTAGATGAAATCATTTTATTAGAAGATCATTTTACAAAAAAAATAAGATGATTCTCTAATTTTTGAAAAAAATTACAACCTCAGCAGAGATAAGATTCGATAAAAAAATCTGTTCTGCTGTAATCTTCATTTAAATTATGAGCATATGATGAAATAGTTTGCCACACGATGAAAATAATGTTCAGCAAAGTATCTTTGTTGATTTAACTGTATCTCCATCAAGGCTTCGATTGTTTAAAAAATCTGTTCAAATATCTGAGTTACGGCAATACAGATTGTGTAGGATAGTTTGCTCAAGAGTCTTATATACACATATAAAGTTTTTTTATTGTGTTTGAATAAAAATACGCTTTACGCACAGGCCAATCAGCGGCGTACATGTAGACAAGAATACTAGTTATAAGAATACTAGCTAGTACATATAAAGATAAAAAATATTCAAGATCCATCCAGTTACAGTTCGAGACATTCTTGAAAATTCGTTTCTCAGTGTCTACATCAAAATGAAGATTTATGTTTTTACGCTGTTCTTCACTTTGGTGGTGTTTCTTGATTCTGTTCGTATGTGGAACATAAGATAGTACATAATCAATAATATATTAAAATTAAAGCATCTCCAATACAGATATCAACTATATTCCAAAATTGGTTTCTCACACTAAAAAAATTGGAACATGAGTTATTATCATTGCATAGGTATTTCGTCTTGCTGCGTAATTATCCATTTACCGAATGGTCATATTGATTGTAATAAAATAATTTGTTATAAAACCAATTTCAATCCAAATATCTTGAGTTCACTGTTACAACTATTTATTTTTTGTACAGTCGCCACAGACACTTCTGTATGCACTAGGAGGCCCCCAAGATATCTTTTGTTCAAAAGGACAAAAAAGTTCCCTGATTACGTATATCTTCATTATTTTTTTTTTCAATTCTGGTTAGTTTTTGCAAAAATAAAACTGTTTTGCTTCTTGCACTTTCTTTTACAGTTGTAACTCAGAATATATTGTTTGGAAAAAATTCTAAAATTCAAAAATTTCAAAGAATCTTCACATGAAATATGATTACCGAGTACAAATTCCAGTAAATTAAAACGGTTATATTTTTTATCTTATTCAAAGAAAAGACGATTTACAATGACATCTTTATTTCGCCCATTAACTTTGTGGTTCGTTCGAGAATTTGTTTAAAAAAACCCTATATTTCATTTTACAGAATCAATAGTTCCAATACATCCAAGGGCACGCCAAGGACCAGCACAAGGTAATTTAAAAACTAAAATACAATCTAAAAGAAATGTTAAAGAATTTTGCGAAAACTTCTAGTTTTTCCCTACATAGAGGGCGATATAAACAGGTCCAGAGGTATTTAACCCTCCGTCAACAGGCAGGGGCTTTTAAGGCACATACGATTTTTCAAACTAGAATATCTTGTCTACGGGGAAAAATTTGTATTCAAAAAGTTTTTAACCATTAACACTAACAACAATTAGGTCATGTAGTAGATGCTTCCAGAAGTAACTCCGCATTGTACCATTTTTTTTTTTTTTTGAAAACCAGAAACTGTTTAAAAACTGACTCGGACTTACAAGACCCTGTCTCTAAACGGAAGGTGGGAAAAAAGTCCGTAAACGGAGGTTCAAAAAAATAATGTTCACTCGAAATAATGTGCAGAAACTAATTATAGCTATCTAACATTTTTTGGTGTTTCGCTGTTCGTCTATATTTCAGGAATATATTTCAGGAAAAACGTTTGTTCAGAGTTCAAATGAAGCATGTTGAATGATGAATTTAGCTTTTTTCTGAGAAACAAACAATTTTTCTTTGATGCACAGTAGATCATTTATTGTCATTTGTATTTATAATTATTAAAAAAAAAGACTTATTGGCTCCTCGTTTAGAGGTAAGCCAGGATTCAGCAGATGGGCACATATTAACTCCTATCTAATACAACGCTGCTGAAGGCTGGTAACCTTCTCAGTTAAAATCACCAACCAATTGAGACTCTCGGTTTCCTTTATCTGTCCTCACCCCCCCCCCCCCTTCCCAGTAACAGAGGCTTTGGTGGGACTGACGTTACAACTAGACTCTCCACCGTACGACTAACAATCACTTAACTTGGACATGATTTCAGCTCACAAAACAAATCTTGCGCATAAAGGTGATAGTTGAGTGTACAATCTAAACATGAATAATACAAACAAGAAAGTAGCCTCGAAATGGACTGAAACTTTGATTGACGAAATGCATAAACGCGGTAAACGTAAAGGTCGAGTTTCAGACGATGAATGGAGACTGGGTGTTTGGAATCCTAGAGGAGTGAATGATCTTAAAGTAAAAGAACTACGAGAAACTATGCATGAAAGGAAACTAGATATTTTATGTGTACCTGAGACGAAGAAAAAGGGCTGCGAAAGTAGAAACATAGAAAATGGGGTGTTGAGAGGCGGTTTTGAAATATGGTCAGGAGTAGACAGTGAATCACATGGTAGTCAGGGGGTCGGTTTAATCATGAATGAAAAAGCAAGACAACATCTCAAAGATCATGGGTTTGTATCTCCCAGATTGTTGTGGACTAAAATGAAGGTAGAAATCAGAAGATTATTCATCAAAGCGTGCTACGCCCCAGTTGATAGTGACCCGAGAGAAATCAAAGATGCCTTCTGGGACACTTTAAATGATACAATAAGTATTTGCGATCAAGGTGAAAGAATAATTCTGCTAGGAGATATGAACGGATGCGTCGGTGTCCAACGTCAGGATACAGATACAGAAAGGGTGCTAGGTAAATTTGGGGATGCAACAAGAAAAAACTATAACGGGGAAAAATTAGTTAGCTTATGCTTAGAAAAGGGCCTATTTATTACAAATACTTGGTTTAGACACAAAATGATCCACATGTACACCTGGCGTAAAGGAAATAGCCACAGTATAATTGACTTTGTTATTGCACAGTAAAAAAAAATATTCAAAATGATACCGAAATCAAGATCATTTTGATCGGCCGGAATGAATGATCGACTTTTGAGATCATAATGATCTGATGCGGGATCAGGTATCAAAGCAAACCAAGATGGCTGACGATCTTAGAGTACTTTAACTCATATGCGAGCTTCTTATAGTTTCTGATCGTGCAGTGTACTTGAAAAGTTAAAAAAATTAACGAATTCTGATAATAGAACATATCATATGTTAAGTGTAGTTGTCACTTGCGTGTGGTTAGATAAAATTTTTAGGTTATGTCGTTATGACATCGGCGCCGAAAATTGGCGGCCATTTTGTTTAGTCTGACAAATGACCCAAAAAAGATGATCAAGATGATCCGAATGGACAGATCATTATGATCTCGAGAGTCGAATGATCGTTACAGTAAAATGCTCTGCAACAAAATTGATCTTTTTTTTTTACTGTGTGCGGATGAAAGACTAAGAGAACTCGTTAAAGATACAAGAGCCATGAGGGGTTCCGAATGCAATACTGATCATTACCTCTTAGTGTCCAAAATAAATTTAGGGCGGGGATGGAGAAGAAAGAGACAAACAAAAACAAAACAAACGCGAATAAAGATTTAAAATTCACAGAAACCGGAAGTGCGAATAGACTTTCAAAATAGGTTAAACGAACGTATAGATGAGACAGTTTGGAAGGAGTTATTAAACAATAAAGATATAGAGGGAATGTGGACTTTGCTACGGGATATCATCGTTGAAACTGCGACCGAAGTATGTGGTACGGCGGTTTTAGGAAGAAAATCTGGTGATGCATGGTGGAATGATGAAATTGAGGCAGCCCAAAAAGAAAACAAAGAAGCGCACGAAAGCACGTTGCACATTACATGTCTTAGCGATGAGGAGAGAAATAGACTTGAAAATGATTACAGACACAAAAAGAGAAAAGTTAAACGAATAGTCAAAGAGAGTAAAGAGAAAATCAGAACAGAAGAAGAGAGGAAACTGAATCTTTTCTAGTTTTCTTCAACATTCAAATAACTGCTGGTTGAAAATTGAACTTTCTTAGTTTAAAAATTTAGTTAACATTTTTTTAAATCTAGCATCACATCCATTCTTCAAACTGTTGAGATTCAATAAAATCATTTAAATCTTTTAAAATTTCTTGAAATACCTTAAAATCCCTTGAAATCTGTAAAATCGATCAGAGTGTTTATATCCCCAGAAATCTTTGGAATTCCTTGAAATACCTGTAGATTTATGAAAATCTTTTAAATCTTGTAAAAAATTTTAAAATACCTTCAAATCCCTTGAAATCTTTCAAATTGTTGGAAACTCCTTGAAATTCAATGAAACTTCATTTATTTTCTAAAGTTCTTTCAAAATCCTTTAAAATCTTTTTAAATGCTACACAATTCTCTAAAATCCCTTGAAATTTTTCAAATCTCTTGAAATCCTTTAGAATCCCTTGAAATGTATGGAAAACTTAAAAATCGACTTAAAATGTATACATTGTTCAGAAGCTCTGAAATATATAATATAAATTAGACCTATTAATTAATGTTCTTTAAAAAAGAGCCATCATCGGGAAGCAATGATATTGAAACAAATTAATACATATTCATTACAACTAGTGTTATCAATAGCCTACAGGCATTTAAGTATTAACTTCAATCAATACAATATAATCATGCCTTCCCATAAAGTTATTCGTAGATAATACATTTTATTAATTTTTCGGAACTGTGAGATAGTCAGAATCATGTTTGTAGCTTAACTGGATGGCACTAACTTTTGTCTTGTTATTGTAAACACTTGAAAGGTGATAAGCAAATTGATCTATTATGTGATTTGGATAATTTATTAATTGCTCATTATAAATTATTTCTTCCGGAAGATAACTTGTGCCAACTGACTTGTGAATGAACCCCCAAAATGCGTTTGGTTTGTTGATTAAATTAGATTCTGTTTTATCCATATTATTTTGATAGTCTGCTGTCACCTCTATTTTTATAATTTGAGATAGAGACCTAATTTGGTCTTTTATAAAGCCTGAATTAATAATTCGATAATTACGTCAAAACTTCTTTTCTAGTTCAATATTATTCATCAACGATTTTTAATTCCAGACTGGGTACCCATTCTTGTTTGATGGCATAGAATCAAATTTAGGAATAAATCAATCAATAGCCAAATTTAATTTCTAAAAAATAAGTTGCAAGCTTTCTCCGAGTTTTTTAGTTTATGAATATCTGTCCAATCGATGTAGAGTAAGTGAACATATAATCCTGGTCGATTACATTTCTTGTAATTGTAACTTATGGTCTTGAATTTCTATTGATTAGGGCCGGAAGGCAAGTTTTCCTGCGAACTATATTTTAGCTGTAATTTTACGAATAGGGCTGTATGTTAACGATTTTCGAGTACTATTTATGTTTGAGCACGATCAACTGTGCAATCCGTTTTCGAAAATATCAAGTCTAAATACTTCCCGCTGCTATTTACCGTATAATTATATTGTTTATGATCAAAAGTAGCTAGAGACTCATCGAATAACGCAGCTTCAATGTCATAATTGCATTTGTTTTGGTAGACAGTGTAATTCGGTGTGTTAAAATCCCCCAGTATAATTAATTGTGAATTTTTCAAACGGTTAATATAAGTTAATATCTTGTAGCGAGTTGTAGATTGATTTGATGTTTTGGTTCGTCAAGTCAGGCGGCGCATAAAGAACTATTAAATTGAGGCAGAAGTTATTCGATTTTATTATTATTCCGAGAATATTTACATTCAAATTTAAATCATGAATAGTGGAAAGATCAATCTCTGTTGCTCTAAGGCGTTTTCTTAATCCAATCAGTACCCCTTCACCCCTCTAGCAGCCCTATCATCCCAACAAATTGTAAAATGAGTCGACCTGAAAATCTTATTGAACGTGACTTCAGGCATTAGCCATGTTTCAGTTAACGCGATACGATCATAATTAGTAATATCAGATAAGGATGTCGTGAAATTTAGTTTAGCGTTCAAACCACGCGTATTCTAGTGATAAATTTTAAAAGGAACTTTCTGTTGTTGAGTGCGTGCTTTTGTTTCGATGTAGTGTTATACCACTGATGATCACCGGAATAGACTTTTGATGCACAATTCGAAGCCCCGGCTCTCCCCTTTCATTTGAAATCTCTGGAATTGCTAGGTATCCGTTCAAATTTCATTTTTAATCTTTTGAAAACAGATAAAATCTTTCAAAATCAGTTGAAATATTTGTGAAACCCTAAAATCCTTTCAAAATCCGTGGACGTTCTTCAAAATTCGATTGTACTTTCTCCATTTTTTGCATCAACTCTTTCAATATTTGTACATTCTTTTGTTTCAGTATATACTATATATACTGAAATTATACAACCTATACGAATTTTCCTGTAATATATTTTTTTTTCTTCTTTCTAGATCGTTACGGAGAATAGAGATTCGAAAATATGTAATCTTTTCACAGCATTAAAGAATGTTTAAGATTCAGAAATGAAGTTCAGAATTGAACTTCTTGGATAACTATAAGTAGGCTCATAATCTAGTATAATTCACTAGTTATAAGATAACGAATTTTTTAATCTTTAGAACAGTAGCTATATTTCTCTTACTTGATCAGTTTTAGCACATCCACGAAAGAAAATCGCTCTGGAAGTAGATGATCTAGCTGTCCGTGATGAATCTTTTTTTGGACGATATTATAAAATTGGGAAGGTTGGAATGTTTTTAAGAGTGAAGATGGGAACTCGCGAACCCGGTAAATGAAAAATTTTGATTGTTCAGAGTATGCTACAATAATACTATTCCATGAGTCAACCACTCAATTACTAATTCAATACAAATTTTCATTAACTCAGTGAAATGGATGGGTCAAGACGTGGTAATAGCAAGAGAAGAGTTTCAACGTGGTGACTACCTGATACGTAATAGAATTTGGTGGGGACTATGGGAAGAAGACGCGTTTTACGAGATACCTGAACATGGGCGCAGAGTAATGCTGCATGGACCATGACCAACTGCGACCGATTCTGATCCAGGCTTAGCGCAATACTGCATCTTGAGGAAGATCAGGAAACTGTACAAATGTATATCAATCGCTCTGAGACATTTATTGAAACGCATTTACATATCTGTATCTTTTGACGTAGGGTTATCGGTACAATTTGTTAGCCTCCCCCACAATGATTGACCTTTTCCTTAAAATATGCTTCATAAAAAAATATTTAAAAATAAAATTACTGATAAATAGTGCAAGATTGTTATCCGTCTACTCTGCGCTATTTATTATTAGTTTTATTGACGTGTATTTCTAAATAAATCTACAGTTTCAAGCTGGTCAATAATTGTTTATGGGTGCCAATCATTGTACCGATTACCCTATGAGAGCTTTTCAAAAAAATACCGTTCTTGGATAAAGCGCACGTACTCTATTCATTAAAACAAAACAAAATGTGAATTTTAATTATTAATATGCAAAACTGTATAATAATTAAATTATTAATAATTCTTAAGTTTCTTTTTCAACAAAACAGGTATAATTAATACAAAAGTAATCAATTTGATATTTGGATCATTCAAATCTTTGTGTAAGTACAAAATAAAATAAACAAGTGTACAGAATTTGTTCAAAGTGTTAATTGTTTATTTGAAACCAATTTATATCGTCGATCAGTATCCTTAACACACCTTATGATTCTCAAGCGTAGATAAATTCGAACACCCAATAATATTCATTAAAAGAGGAGATATTTAATAAATGAATTTTACAGATTCTGCTAAATTAAACTCGCCGTTTTCAGGCATATTATACAATGTTTAGATAATTTTTATTTTCAATTGTTAGTTCAACGACGTTACAATATTTTCAAATTGTATATAATTGTGATTATTATTTGAAGAGAAAAATTATGTTCGTTAACAATAATGAAATATTACCTCTGTCTAATCGAAAATTGAACCAGAAGTGGAAAATTTTTTGAAAAACCCGCGACTTTTTTCGCATTTTTTTCTTTTTTTACACCAATGTCAATAACGGTGTGTAACAAAGTCATTTATATTGAATTGTCACTTTCTTCCCTAGGTTAGAAGACCCAGAGTATTTTATTTTCAACTAAACAATAATATCCTAAAATTCAGAAAAAAATTTCTTTGAATGAAACAAATTCTATCTTAAATATTAGGCCAAACAAATGTTATTTTGTTAAATACTTTTCTGATGTACAAGGACGGAATATTATGCTTTCAAAAAGGTAAGATCTACTAATGTAAAATTATATCAATTAACCAAAGGCAGACATATTTAACAGAATCGAAATATGTATTTGACATGAGCAAAAGTTACTTTCTTGTCAGATATCAATCATTTGCAATTTAGAATAAGAAATGAAAGCATAACATTTCCAGTTACAATAATTAATTTTCAACAAAGGAAAAGGGAATTTTCAAAAGAGTAGTTGAATCATCAACCAAAACAAGACTAATTTTCAAATCAAAAATGAAAAAGTTAAATTTTCAGTTAGAAAATAAAATTAAGAACAAACTTATTTAAAAAAATGAAATTCCAACCAAAAAGAATTATTTTTAACCAAAAGAATTAACTCTTAACAAAGTGCATACAATGACAACTAAATTTTGCATTCTTTGTGGTAATTCGAACCTAATAGCTAAATTTTTAGTTAAATAAATGAATATTTAACCAACAAGGTGAACAAGTCACTAAGAAGATTAATATTGTACCACCAAAGAGAAATTTTCATCCAAATAGTTGAATTTTCAACTGAAAAAGACAAATGTTCAACGGAACATGAAATAGGTTGATGAACAAAAAAATGAATTTTTAAGAAAGAAGTTACACTTTTAACCAAGAAATTAAATTTTCAACCAAAACACGTTATTGTGTCGCTGTTCCCTGTCATCGAATCCTTGCCACGAATCCTTTTTTCCCCTGTTTTCCAGAAACTTCCCCTTTTTTTCGTATTTTCGCTCGAATGCGAACTGAATTAATTAAACTGAACAGGAAAATCCAACTATTTTTTTGTTAAAGAGTATACTATTTTTGTTAAAAATGTATGTTTTCTAGTTGAAAATTCGGGGTTTTTTTTGTTATAAAAGAATTTTCAAGCCGAAAATTCGTCGAGTATATTTCCGGTCCAAACAATATCTTTTTAGTTAAAACTTCAACTATTTGGTTTAAAATATACCTTTCTTGATTAAAAGCTCATCGAATTCTTTGGAAACTCAACGATTTTGTTAAAAATTAGTTTGTTTTTCGTTTAATTTAACTGTTTGAAAAATGTGTCTTTTGGTACAAAATTCATGTTTCATGGTAGGAAACTCACATTTCGTGTTAAAACTGACTTTTTTGGTCAAAATTTAACTTTTTAGATTATAAATTCAACTGTCTTCTAAGAAAACTTGAAAATTTTATTGTTTCTGGTTGAGTTTCAATCTTCTTTGTTTGAAAAATCGACTATTTTGTTGAAATGCATCTTTGTAGATTATAAAACTTAACTATTCAGATAAAGGCTAAAAATAATCCAAAATCGGTAAAGCAGTTTATGGACGGTTTATGGTCGATCACAATAATCGTGAAACTTGTTTATAATTTTATTATATTTTAAAAAGGATATATTAAAAGTAGCACTACATTTTGCAACCTATTTATTTTAAAAATTTTATATTATCAAATGAAATTTAAGTTGATTAAAATTGAATAAAAAGCCAGAAATTTGATGTCAAGATTAGAGGGAGTAAGGTCATGATTACCAAACAGTTTACCCTGTATAAAGTTTTTGTTTAAATTTTATAGCAATATATACGCTTTACGTAAAATACCAATCGACCAAAAAGTGAGACGGATATGGTATTTACTGTGGAGTATATTTCACAGCCTGAAATTCTTAAAGAATATTGAATTTTTTTTAAATCATCTCAATTAGATTTCTAAGAAAACTTTAAAAAAAGTTTTTGTAAGTTCATTAAATGACATTTTTTCATTGAAAGATGATTATACAAAAAATAATATGATCTGTTAGTTGTTTGAAAAAATTAAAACCTCGACACAGATAATGTTTGATAGAAAAATCTGTTCTGCGGTAATCTCCATTTAAATTATGAGCATATGATGAAATAGTTTGCCATACGATGAAAATAGTGTTGAGCAAAGTATCTTTGTTGATTCAACTTTATCTCCATCGAGGCTTCGATTGTTTAAAACATCTGTTCAAATATCTGAGTTACGGTAATGCAGATTGCAACCTTGATTGGCGGACCTAAAAAAATGGAGAGGGGTTCTATCGGTTCCACCTGGGCTATTCGTACACATATAGTGCACAGGCCAATCAGCGGCCTACACGGAGACGAGAATTTCTGTCAAGAATAACATAGTGGCTAGCACATATAAAGATAAAAAATATTCAAGATTCATCCAGTTACAGTCCGAGAAATTATTCAAAATTCGTTTCTCAGTGTCTACATTAAAATGAAGATTTATGTTTTTACGCTGTTCTTCACTTTGGTGGTGTTTCTTGATTCTGTTCGTAAGTAGAACATAAAATAGTACATAATCAATAATATATTAAAATTAAAGCATCTCCAATACAGATATCAACTATATTCCAAAATTGGTTTCTCAGACTAAAACAATTGAAACATGAGTTATCATCATTGCATAGGTATTTCGTCTTGCTGCGTACATAGAAAAACAGAAAAGAATTTTTCTTGCGGGTAATTTTCAAGCAGATACAGTTAACTTTTTTCGCATTTTCTGTGTAATTATACATTTACTAAATTGTAATAATAACTATTATGTAATAATTTGTCATAAAACCAATTTCAATCCAAACATCTTGAGTTCAGTGCTACGAATATTTATTATTACTCCAGTCCCATGATTACGAATATCTTTATTTTTTTTATTATTTTTTTTTTCAAAAATAAAACTGTTTTGATTCTTGCATTTTTTTGTACCAGTCTGTACCGAAAACAGATCGCTCGAAAGCAAAAAGAATCCATG
Source organism: Andricus curvator (assembly GCA_932195095.1). Classification (NCBI taxonomy): domain Eukaryota; kingdom Metazoa; phylum Arthropoda; class Insecta; order Hymenoptera; family Cynipidae; genus Andricus; species Andricus curvator. The sequence continues at coordinate 83,471 of CAKNYM010052522.1, read as the reverse complement.
CGATCGAATGAAAACTTCTCTCCGTGAATTTTTGTTAAAAAATTGCTATTACGAAGAGGAAATCTTCTAGACTTTTCAGTTGTTAATGAAAAACCATGTAGTTCAACAAGATAATTTTCCCTGAAGGTATTGCGAAACCTATACCTAACGTCGATAAAATTCTTATTCTTCCTAAACTCTCTTCCTTCATTGTTTCTAAAAATTTTTATAAATAAAAACCCTCAGTGACCGTAAAAAGGTTTTAAAATCGAAAAGAAAATTCGGTTGACAAATGTAATTTGGTGATTGTCAATCTCATTCTTCAAAAAGAAATTTCGTATTTTTATTTCTTAAATCGATGTACATTAAGCAGTGCCCGAAATGCGTTTTTAAATCGGAAAAGCTTAGTTTTCGAAAAAAATGGAAAAGTGAAGTACTTATTATTGATTTTTCGTAAATTAAAATCATCGTTTGAAAAATTAGGGTTTAAGTTCTGAGCTAAGAAAATACTGAATAATATGTGGCATAGTGTGAGGGATTCAAAATACTAGAATTTTCTCCACCTTTTCTAAGAAAAGGCGCAAGTAAATAATTATTAATTGATTATATAATTGAAAACTGTTTTCGAAAAACGAAATTTTCCGTTTATAATCCTATGTTATTTCAAAAGCCTGGGAGACGGGTTATTGTTAATCGATTTGAAAAAAATAATGCTTTTAATGTAAATACCTCAATAATAAAACATTTTTATTTATTTTCATTTATAATATTTAACCATGAATTGTTCACTCTCTATTATTTCTATAATATTCAATTCACTATTTTAGCAAAGATATGTGCCTTATATTTATAATTAATTTGTTAATTTCAAAGAATTCTTTACTTGAAATATGATAAAGGGGTACAAATTTCAGCAAATTAAAACGTTTATATTTTTTATCTTATTTCAAGAAAAGACGATCAACGAGGGAATCTTTATTGCGACCATTAACTTTGGGATTCGTTGAAAAATTTCGTTAAAAAACCCCTATATTTCCTTTTACAGAATCAATAGGTCCAACACCACTAAGGCAACCCCGTAGGCCAGAACAAGGTAATTTAAAAACTAAAATACAATCAAAACAAGTATTAGAGAATTTTGTGAAAACTTCTCGTTTTCCCCTACATGACTAATTATGGCTATCTAACATTTTTTGGTGTTTTGATGTTTGTCTAATGAATAAATTAAACTTCTATTAAATAATTTATTTATTAATTAATTTTGCAATTCATTTACGAAAAAAATTGAATTCCTAAATCTACTATTCAACATCCATAATAATTTAAACTCGGAACGCATTTTTGTTCCGAGTTCAAATGAAGCATATTAAATGATAAATTTAGCTATTTCCCAAGGCATAAACAAATTTCTCCAATTTAAAGTAGATAATTTCTTGTAATTTGTAATAATAATAATTATTAATTCATTATTTAATTACCATAAACTATTTTTCATCATTTTTCGATTTAAAGATTATAGGCTTCGGACTGTGTAAAGAGTTACTCTTTTTTGTGCAAAAGTTTTATTATTTGGTTAAAAATCAAATTACTTTGTTTAAGATTCAACTGTTTTGTAGAAAATGTGTATTTTCGGCTCGAAAATTCTACAATTTGTTACAGTATTTAATTTAATGTTTGCTTAAAAATGAATCATTTCTATTTGATGATTCATGTATTTTGTACGATGTTCATTTTTGTTGGGGAAATCAAAATTTTTTTATTTGAAATTAAAATATTCTCTTCTTAAAATACCAGCTATTACATTTTCCGTAGAAAACTCATCTTTCGAAGCCGAAAATTCCACTTCTTGGTTGAAAATTGAACTAAATTCTTGAAAGTGGATTTTTTCGGATGATTTATAATTTCAGGTGAATTTCTTTTTGTTTGGTTTAAAATTATTTTTTTTAATTAAAAATTTAACTATTTTCTTCAACATTCAACTGATTTTTTAAAATTAACTTTTTTGGTGGAAAACTCATATTCTGGAGTTGAAAATTCAACGCTTTGGTAGAAAAGTCAACCATGTGATACAAAATCAATCAGTTTTGCAGACAATTCATTTTTGCATGGGAAATTTACCTACACCACTTTTGGTTAAATATTGATCTTTTTTAGTTTAAAAATTTGGTTAAAATTTTCATTGAAATCTTTGTAATCGCTCGGAATCCCTTGAAATTTTATTTCAATATATTCATTTTCCAAAGTTCTCTAGAAATCCCTTGAAACCTTTGGAAATCCTATAAAATTCTTCGAAATCCCCAGACATTTTTTTAATGTCTTGAAATCTTTCAAAATCCCTTTAAATCCCTTGAAATTCAATGAAACTTTATTTATTTATTTAATTTTTATTCCGAAAAAAAGATCTTTCACTCTGCTGGGATTCCTATTAATCTTTATTTATTTTTAAGAAATCTTTAGAATTCCTTTGAAATCTTTCGAAATCCTACACACTTTTTCGAAATCCCTTGACATTTTGTAAATCTTTTGAAATCCTTCAGAATCCCTTGAAATGTAGGGAAAACGTGAAAATCGACTTAAAATGTACACATCGTTTAAAAGCCCTTGTATATAATATAAATTAGACTTATTGATTGATGTTCTTTAGAAAAATTGAAATCTCTAGAAATCTTTGAAATTTCTGCATAAACTTGAAATTTTTGGAATTGTTAGGTATCCGTTGAAATTTCATTTCATTTAATTTATTTTCTAAAATGCACTAGAAATTTCATGAAATCTTTGGAAATTATACAAAATTATTTGAAGTCCTTTCACACCTTTGAAAAAGGTAAAAATCCTGCAAAATTCCTTGAAATATCTAGAAATTGTTTCCAATCCGTGAAAATATTTTCAATCTCTTAAAAACCGATAAAATCTTGTAAAATCAGTTGAAATATTTGGACAAGTCTAAAATCCTTTTGAAATCCTCAAAATCCGCATAAGTTTCTGCGTCAAATAAACAAACCATTCGATTGTACTTTCTCCATTTTTTGCATCAACTCCAACACCGTTGAAGAATGTTTGGGATTCAGAAATAAAATTCAAAATCGAATTTCTTGAATAATTATTAGTAGACTCATAATTTAGTAGTTTTAAGATAATGAATTTCTCAATACTTAGAATAGTAAGTAACTATATTTTTCTTACTTAATCAGAAATAGCATATCCACGAAAGCAAATCACTCTGGATGAAGATGATCTAGTCGTCCGTGATGAATATTTTTTTGGACGATATTATAAAATTAAGCAGGTTGGGATGTTTTTAAAAGTAGATGCTGGATCTCTCGAACCCGGTAATTGAAAAATTCTGATTTTGTAAAATATGCTGAAATATTACTATTCCATGAGTCAACCACTTAATTACTAATTCAATACAAATTTTCATCAACTCAGTGAAATGGATGGGACAAGACGTGATAATAACAAGGGAAGAGTTTCAACCTGGTGATGACCTGCTACGCAATAAAATTTGGTGGGGAACATGGGTCGACGACGCGTTTTACGAGATACCTGAACATAAGCGGATACGAGTGATGCCGGGAAAATAACCAACTGCGACCGATTTTGATCGAGAATTAGCGCAATACTGCCATCCTGATGACAATCAGGAAACTGTACAACTACATTTCGAGTGAACCGAGATATTTTATAAAACCATTAATTAATTAATTATTAAAATCAGCTGTACCTTTTGACGTAGGGTTATCGGTACAATTATTGGCCTCCCCCACAATGATTGGCCTTTTCCTCATAATATACTTCATAAACAAATATTTTAAAATAAAATTACTAATAAATAGTGCAAGATTGTTATCTGTATACTCTGCGCTATTTATTATCAGCTTTATTTGCCTGCATTTCTCGATGAATCTGCAGTTTAAAGATAGCTAATAATTGTTTGAGGGGGCCAATTGCACCGATTACGCTATGAGATTTTTTGAAATAAAAGTACCGTTCTTGGATAAAGCGCACATACTCTATTCATTGAAACAAAAGCAAAAATTGTTAATTGCAATTATCAATTTGCAATACTGTACAATAATTAAATTACTATTAATCTTCTAATTTACTACAAAAAGTTGAATTTTTAACCGAAGAATTGAATGTTCACTTCAAATAATCAACACTCAAATTATGAATCTTTAAGCAAAAATGTATTGTTAAGAAAACAGTTCAATTTTCAAATCAAAGAGTTTAGTTGACGACCTGAAATAATTAATGTTCATCAAAAAATGTAATAGTTGATATTTCATACAAAAAATTTGAATTTCAAATAAGAATCGGTTAAACTGAACCAAAAAGGCGAATCTTCAACAAAATATTTGAATCTTCAACTAAAGCAGATTATATTTTAACCAAACAGTTGCATTTCTATATAAAAAAATAATTATTTTCTAACAAAAAAGACGAATTTTCAACATAGTACATAAATTTTCAAACACACAGTTTAATTAAATAGTTAATTTTTTAACGAAAGAAGCAATTTTTAACCACATAGTTGCATTTTTAATAAAAAAGATGAAATTTTCACAAAAAGAAATTAATTTTGAAAACAAAAATTACCAGACAAATTTTCCACTGAAAAGGATGACTTTTTAAGAAAAATGTTTAACTTTCAATAAAATAGAAATTTTGATCATTTATATAATAATAAATAAAAATAATAATAAAATAATAAGTAAATATGGAGGTTCATTCTAGATTTTCTTCAAATATTAGATTAGGAAACTGGAAATTTTGCTTAGAAAACAATAGCTGACAAACAGATGTTGAAAAATATTTTCTAAATTTATATGAAATACAAATTTTAAACTTCTTTTTCCTTAAGAATTTGCGTAATTTATGCACGGCCCCTTATTTAGGCATTCAGCAGAATATTCAAAACATTTTCTATTAGGTTACAATAATTAACTAAACGGCTTGCAGAAGTTATAATCTAAAATAAAACAAATATTCTTTAGAAATTTAACCTTTTTTGGTTAAAAATTAGACTAAATAAAAATTAATCCGTTTTTGTGGAAATTCAACTGGTTAATAGAAAATTTGTATGCTTGGCTAATAAATATAATAATTTGGTAGAAAAAATAACTATTCGGTTAAAAATTGATGTATTCTGTTGAAAATTCATCTTTTTTGTTAGAAAAAGCATCTTTTTTGGATGAGGATTCGAACATTTTGTTGGAAGTTCTTTTTTTCTTCCTTTTGTTAAAACCAAAGTTTCTTTTTTATGAAAATACTTTTTTTTGCAAAATATCAACTATTACATTTTGCGTTAAAAATTCATCCATTCGGGTTGAAAATTCGACTCAATGGTTTGGAATTGAACTCTTTCTTCAAAAATTAAATTTTTGGCTGAAGATTGATAATTTTGCTTGAAAATTAATTTTTTAAACTGAAAATTTAACTATTTTGTTGAAAAATAAACTGTTTAGTTGAAAATTAACTTTTTTGTTGAAAATTCATATTCTGAGATTGAACATTTAACGGGTTTGTATAATATTTGTCTTTTTCGCTTGAAAATTCAGCACCTCGGTAAAAAATTAAACTGTTTTGTAGAAAAATTTGTTTTTTGTTTTGAAAATTAATTTTTTTTAAATGCAAATTTAACTACGTCCATATTTCAAACTATTAATTTTAAAATTTATGTTATTTGTTGAAAAATCATCTTTTAAATAGAAAAGTAATCTTCACTGGATGAAAATTCTACTATTTGGTAAAAAATGTATCTTTGTTGTGGAAAATTCTTTTTTTGTTGGTAGAAAATTAATCTTCTGTATTAATAATTGGTCTTTTTTTAATAAAAATGAACTATTTTAAGTGAAAATTTAACTATTTTTTTAAACATTCAACTGATTGGTTCAAAATTAAATTATGCTATGTCATATTCTAATTTATTAAAAATCGTTTTGATATTTGAATTATTAAAAAACGGCATGATGGAGGCTGATATATAATAAGGTTTTGAAAAAAATGTCAAAACCTTTCTCCCCACTGGCCAAGTCGATTGCAAATTTTCAAATTCAAAATTTTTTTAACTTTTTGTGTATGAAGGAATTTTCTTCCAATTTTTCTTAATTTGTACCTAAAGTTTCCAAAAAAGGTGTTCAACTTTCCAATGTTTTTTGATATGTAGTTTTTCGTTATTTTTTGAAAAATTAAATTTTGGCGAACATATTTTTTATTACATTTTTACATCTAAGGTTTCATAAAGTTTACACCAAAAACGTTTCTAAATGCTTTTCCTACAAACAAAAAATTCAAAATTTGAAAATTTTGAATCGACTTGCCCAATAGTGATACTTTTTTTTAAATTTTGTTTAGGAGAATGAATGTGTTATGATGAAAATCATAAGTGTAGGTTTTTTGGGAAAATCGACTTTTTATATTTTTAAATAAACCGTCACCACGTTGTTAATTTTTAAATATTTTCGAATTTTCTCTAAAAGCAATATATTTCGTGGCTGAGAGATTTGGCTAAATTGATTCGATCCATATAAAAATCCCAAATATAAAATTTTGGTGAATTTTTTGTATGAAGAAAAAAATTATTTGAAATTTTTGTGTGCATTTTGTTTAATAAATTCGAATGAAAAGAAAAAACGAAAAAAACGTCTTATTCATATTTTCAATTTATGAAGATGACTGAAACGAACCATTTGTTTCGCTTTGCCTATTTTGCCATTTATTTTTAAAAAAATTGCCTGTTCGCTTTTTTTTTAATAAATGACAAAAGCCATTTATTTTTAACATTTCATAGTATCACATGAAATTTAAGGTAATGAGAATCAGATAAAAAGAGTGAAACTTGATGTCAAGATTAGTAAGACTAAGGTCATAATTACAAAACAGTTTGCTCTGTATGTACGTTTTTTTCTTTTATAGCAATAAATATATGCTTTACGCAACGCCCATCGACTGAACAGTCAGACAAATATGGTATTTACTCTTCAATATATTCGCTTTGTTGGAATATGTTTTCAAACTGTGAGCATATGTTCAAATAGTTTGCTGTACGATAAAAATATTCACGACAAAACTGATTACACCTTTTAATTCTGCGGAAAAAATGTACATAGAATCCATGTGTTCGATAATTTTCTCAACAGTCTGATTTGTAGGATAGACGCACACAAATATAGTTTTTTTCTGGCTAAGGCCACTTCTATTCTTATCACCTGAGCTATTGGTACACATATAAAGTTTGTTTATTGTATAGGAATGAAAATATGCCTTACGAAGAAGCCAATCAGCGGTCTACCCGTATACAAGAATTTCTGCCACGAATGGGATAATGGCTAGTATATATACAGGTGAAAAATATTTAAGAGTCATTCAGTTGCAGTCAAAGTAATTCTTCAAAAATCGTTTCTCAGTGTCTTCGTCAAAATGAAGATTTCTGTCTTTACGCTGATTTTCACGTTGGTGGTGTTCCTTGATTCTGTTCGTAAGTATGACATAACATAATACCGAATCAATCATATATTAGAACATCTTTAATCCAGATATCAGCTATATTCCCAAATTGTTTTTTCACTTTTTCATCTTGCTGCGTAATTCATTTACCGAATTAAGGGTCATTTTAATTGTTATTAAATGATTTGTTATAAAACCAGGTTTGATCCAAACATCTTGAGATTACTGTTACAACTATTGATTATTAGTACAGTCGCCACTAACACTTCTGTATACACTAAGATATCCCTGAGATAACTCTTGTTCAGAAGGTCAAAAAGTCTCCTGATTACGTATATCTTGATTTTTTTTTTGAAATCCTGGTCAGTTTCTGCAAAAAATAAACTCTTTTGCTTCTTTCACTTTCTTTCGCACAGTTAGATATTTTTTAACTACTTCAATCCTCTTGTAGTGTACTTGGACAATACCCCGAAAAGTGCAAACAAGCAGCTTTATGTAGAATCCATGATAAAGATGGTTTTTTTTCTAACTTTGCAAAATATTCATTTTTATTCGATAAATGACAAATTTCTAAGAATTTTGAAAAGAATTTCATATTGCATAAACAAGTATTATTTTTCTAAACTACATTTTTTGCAGTGAATCGTGAAAAGGTACTACTTTTCGGAATAAATTATATAGTTCATGTATCTCAAAGCAATATGTTTTGTGTGAAGTAACATATTTTGCAATTGTTTAAATAATGTCTATTTGTATAATGTTTTTTCCGCCAAATCGTGAAAAGTTAGCAATGGCTAAAAGTATTGACATAATTAAAGAATGTTAAGAGTAATGTTTTTTCAGCAAATTTGAAAATATCGCTTACTCATCAGTATTTTCTTATCTTAAGGAAATCTATCTGACAAATAACTATCCTTAACTTATTATTATTAAACCATCAAGCCATTTCCCTTTCGGGGTAGGCGTGACACGCTCGGTTGCAAAATAGTAATATGTACATGATATTATAGATATAGGGTATAGATTTTTTAGATTGATCCATAATTCTTAACTCAAAACAATTATTAAAAAAAAGTATAGTTTAAAAATTCAGGATTCACTTATTATTATTTCTATGATATTAAATACACTATTTTAGCAAAGATATATGCCTCATATCAGTAACTATTTCCAAATTCTAAAGAATTACCTACTTGAAATGTGACAAACGAGTACAATTTACGGCAAATTAAAACGTGTATTTTTTCTATCTATTGTTTGAAGAAAAAACGATTGACGAAGGCATGCAAAAGATCACTATATTTCTATTTACAGAATCATCATCATCATCCAATCCATCATCACCAAGGCCAAGCAGTTCACTAACACAAGGTAAACCAATGTAAAACAAATATTAAATGTACACTATCAAAGCTATAATTAGTCAGAATTTAGAGAATTACTCGCTTGAAATATTGAAACGCTCAGAGCAAAATCGAACGAAAAAAAAAACGTACGTAGAAGCGAAGTTCTTAAATGCCCAAGAAATCATGTTGAGCAAATGCTCTCGAGAATATGCTCAGCATTTAAGCTGGAACAGAGCATTTATAGAGAACTTAAGAGAATTTAAAGCATTTATTGTTTAAACGAATATATATCATAATTAATACATATATTTTTACAAAAACATTCTAAAGTGAAATAAATATATACTTTTTTCAAATTACAGAGTTGCTACAGGTCAGGTAATTCCAGAAAGTCAGGAATGTCAGGAAAAACCTGACAGACTAAAATTAATTTTATTATTATGGTTAAAAATCGCAATTATTTGGTTGAAAATTAATCTGTTTTGGTTGAGGGTTTAAACTATTTTGTTGAAAATTCATCTTTTTTGGTTGAATTTAACTATTTTCGGTATAAAATAAAAGGCTGTGGCTAGTCGTCCCGAAAAATTGGGGGAGTTGGAAAAGGGGACTAGCCAAGCTTATGAAAAATACTTCACTACTCATCCCGAATTTCGGAACGACGAGACACTCCGAAAATAAAAATCCTTTTTTTCAGTTAAATATATTACTTTTTCGTTCAGAATTCATCTTTTTGGTAGAAAATTCAACTACTTAGTTGGAAGCGGAACTACTTTGTTAAAAATTCATTTATTTGGTTGATGCTTCATCATTTTATTTTAAAAACCTTTCTTTTGTTCAAAATTTAATTATTTTGTTAAAAATTATGTTTTCTGGATGAAAATTAATTGTTTTAACTGAAAACTTAACTCGTGCATATTTGGTTCAAAATTTATCTTCTTAAGATGAAAATTCAAACATTTGGTTTAAAATTCTTGTATTTTATTGAAACTCGAATTGTGTGGGAGAATGTTTAATCTTCTTGGTGACTAATTCATTTTTTTGGTTGGAAATTCCTTTAAAAATTCAAATATTTGGTTGAAAATTCATGTATCTATTTTGGTAGAAAATTCATCTTATTGGGTGAAAATTTATCTTTTTGGTTGAAAATGAGTTTTTAGTTATTTAGAATTAATTTTTTTAACTCGAAATGTAACTGTTCCATTTTTTGTCGAAAATTTTTATTTTTTTTATAAAAATGTAATCTTCTTGGTTGAAAATTACACTATTTCGTTAAAAATTTCCTTAAATTTTATTGAAAATTAATTTTATTGCTGAAAATTTAACTATTATATTTTTAGTTGAAAATTTAACTGTTTTCTTGAAAATTTGGTGGAAAATTTATCTTTTTAGTTTGAAATTCATCTATTTGGTTGAAAATTAAATTTTTTGTTAGTTGAAGATTCATAATTTTAGATGAAAATTCACTTTAACTAGTCCATTTTTTGTGGAAAATTTACCTTTTTTGATAGAAATCTAATGTTTTTCGTTAGAAAATTATCTGTTTACTAGAAAATGTTACTATTCTATTTTTTGTTAAGAACTTATTTCTTTCATTGAAAAAAACTGTTTAGTTGAAAATTCACTTGAACTATTCCATTTTTTGTGAAAAATTTACTTTTTTTGATAGAAATGTAATGTTTTTCGTTAAAAAATTATTGTTTCAGTAGAAAATTTTACTATTCTATTTTTTGTTAAGAATTCATTTCTTTAATTGAAAAACAACTGTTTACTTGAAAATTCTTTTTTTTTGTGGTTGAAGATTTATTTTTCTGACATTTTAACTATTCTAATTTTTGTTAAATTTTGATTTTTGTAGGTGAAAATTCATGTACTTTGTTGAAAATGAGCCTTTTTTCGTAGAAAATTAATCTTTTGGGTTGAAAATTCAACTATTTTGTTAAAAATTCATATTTTTCGTTGAAGATTCATGATTTTAGTTACAAATTCATTTCTTTGATTGAAAATTTATCTTTTTGACTCGAAAACACAACTGAAAAGTGTTTTAAATATATTTAGAAACAAAATTTATTTTGCATTAACATTATTACTCTTCTTGGTGTATGGTTCGTTTTATACCGAGAAGAATTTAGAAATTGGGATATTGTAGCAACCCTGAATAAGGCACTGTTTAATGCAAATAATATGTTTTCTATTACTTTGACTCATTTTATCATTTAAATTTAGCACTCTTTCCAATTTGAAGCGATGCATTTTCCGGCGAAATTTAAACAATGTAATTATTATTAATAAAAATAGAAAATACGATTTTTGAATCCTAATTCAAAATGCTCATAAATGCTCATTAAATTCTCAAAGCCCATGAATGTCGAGCATATTCCCGAGCATATTCTCATGCTCGTGAGAATTTCTCCGAGCACTTCAACTTTTTAGACCACTAGAGAGCAAAAACGACCTAAAAATTGGCGAGAGAAAAGCGAGCCAAGAATGAATGGGGAAGGTTCCCCCACTTTGCGCAACTCGGCCAGCCTCGTGTAAAGCCGAAAATGCACGAGCACGAACCTGAAGCTCGGGCCGAGTTCGCCCGACTTCACGATTCGGTTTCGTTCGCTATTAGGAGGATTGGGTTGATTTTTGTTTTCAAAAATTCACACCTAAAGGAAAGACTTCAAATACATGTAATGAAGTCTTGAAATATTTAATGATTATGTCTTTCAGGAATTCTTATGGAATGTTTTAGACTATCTGATTCTACAGGGAATACATTATAAGACACTGGAGGTTTATAAAGTTCAAATATATTGAATATTGTATATGGGATTTTAAAATTAGGTTAATAATATCTATCACTTTCAAGTGGTTTCATTTTTCATTATTTATGTTTTATTTTTCAATCGCTTTTAAATATTGTAAAGTTAGAATGAGAATAAATAATTATTATTTTTAATTTATTAAATGAATCAACATTTTTACTGTGTATGCTTTCTTAACATATAAAAACTTTATAAAACCTTCAATGTCTTAAAATATTTATCTCAACATTACAAAATTTAGTTTTTACAATTTTATTTTAATTGTGAAATAATTGTAATTGGAAATTAATTGTGAATAATTGTAAAATAAGTGTAGCAAAATGTAGTTTTTAAAGAAATATTTCATGATTTTTAAAGGACAAAACAATTTTAAAGGTAAGTCTTTGTAGCATTTTAATAACTAATGAAAATATTTTCAGAATATTTTTCCTTGAATCTGCCCTGATAGGGTCAAGCATGGTACAAAAAACCGTCGTGAAATTTCAAATGAAAACTGTACTCTGTATAAATTAATTTTAAAATTGAAAAATATTAATACTTTTTATAAATATTCCTAAATTCCATTTGAATATGATACACATTGATTTTTATTTTAAAAATTCTTGTAAATAGTTGGTCATTTTTTAAATTTTACTAAATTTTTGTACCATAATTGACCTAAGGGAATAGATTTCAGGAATGAAATTATAAAAATATCTCAGTTAGTATTTGTTTGATAATTATATTTTTTGTTGAAATTTTTATTTGACATATCTGAAATATTGAAAAATTTTGTGAAATTTTGTCAATAATCCTATATGAAAATTATATTTATATAAGCTTAAAATAAGCAAAAAAAAGTTAAAAAATAAACCGTTATTCGAAATTTCTATTTTGTATACAAAAATAATTATAATTTTGTTGAAATTTTTCTATTTTCTTCATTAAAAATTTTTTGATTTGAAAATTTATTTATTTGCTTGAAATCTCATTCTTTGAAGGTTGACTTCTACTGTTTTTAATTAAAAATTAGAATTTCTTCATTGAAATAGCAATTGTTACATTTTTCGTTAAAAATTCAGTTTTTTTCGATAAAAATTCAACTGTTTAGTTAAAACTTATATTTTTTGTTGAAATTTTGATTGACATACAGAAAAATTCAAAATGTTGGAAAATTTTCTTAAGAATCTTAGGAAAATTATATTTATACCTATAACCTTAAAAATAAATAACTCAAAGAATAAATAGTTATTCGAAATTTTTATTTTGTATACAAAAATATTTTTCACCTTAAATTATAATTTTGTTGAAATTTTTCTTTTTTCTTCATTAACAAATTTTTTGATTTGAAAATTTATTTATTTGGTTGAAATCTCATTCTTTGAAGGTTGATTTCAACTGCTTTTAATTAAAAATTCGAATTTTTTCATTGAAATAGCAATTGTTACATTTTTCGTTGAAAATTCAGCTTTTTTCGTTGAAAATTCAACTGTTTAGTTAAAACTTATATTTTTTGTTGGAATTTTGATTGTCATACAGAAATATTCAAAAATGTTGGAAAATTTTCTTAAGAATCTTAGGAAAATCATATTTATTTCTATAACCTTAAAAATAAATAACTTAAACAATAAGTAGTTATTCGAAATTTTTATTTTGTATACAAAAATATTTTTCACCTTCAATTATAATTTTTTTGACTTTTTTCTTCATTAAAAAATTTGTTGATTTGAAAATTTATTCATTTGGTTTAAATCTCATTCTTTAAAGGTTGATTTCAACTGTTTTTAATTAAAAATTAGAATTTTTTCATTGAAATAGCAATTATTACATTTTTCGTTGAATATTCAGCTTTCTGGGTTAAAAATTCAACTGTTTAGTTAAAACTTATATTTTTTGTTGAAATTTTGATTGTCATACAGAAATATTCAAAAATGTTGGAAAATTTTCTTAAGAATCTTAAGAAAATTATATTTATACCTATAACCTTAAAAATAAATAACTTAAAGAATAAATAGTTATTCGAACTTTTTATTTTGTATTAAAAATTAATTTTTCCCTTAAATTATAATTTGGTTGTAATTTTCCTTTTTTCTTGACTAAAAATCGTTTTTACATGAACATTTATTTATTTTGTTGAAAATTCATTTTTTTGAAGTTATATTAAACCGTTTTTTTTTTAAATTAATTTTTTTTATTGAAATAGCAATTATAAAATTTTTCGTTGAGAATTAACCTTTTTCCTGAAAATTTAACTGTTCGGTTGAAAATGTTTTTTTTTTTTTTCGTTCAAATTTTAATTTGAAATATCTCAAATCTTAGAAAATATTTCGAAATTTTTGTCAAGAATCTTGGAAAACTTATATTTATATTTATTTTTACAACTTGATTTTAATTTTAAAATAATTTCAATTAGAAATTAATTGTAAATAATTGTAAAATAAATTCAACGAAATTTATTTTATAAAGAAATCCCATGATTTTAAAAAGACAAAACAGTTTTGAAGGTAATTCTTTGTACTATTTTAATAACTAAGGAACATATTTTTAGAATATTTTTCCTACATTTTATTTGAATATGATACACATTGAATTTTATTTTAAAAAACTCTTGTAAATAGTTGGTCATTTTTTAAATTTTACTACATTTTTGTACCATGTTTGACCTAAGGGAATAGATTTCAGGAATGGAATTATAAAAATATTCAGTTTTTTTTTGAAAATCCCACACATTTTTCAATAAAACTCATTTCCACGCCACCGCGGAGGTATTATCATAGGATATTTCTTTATAAAGTGAATTTCGTTGAATTTATTTTACAATTATTTACAATTAATTTCCAATAAAAATTATTTTACAATTAAAATAAAATTGTAAAAATAAATATAAATATAAGTTTCCCAAGATTCTTGACAAAAGTTTCGAAATATTTTGTAAGATTTCCGATATTTCAAATTAAAATTTGAACAACAAAAAAAACATTTTCAACCCAATAGTTTAATTTTCAGGCGAAAAGCTGAATTTTCAACGAAAAATGTAATAATTACTATTTCAATGAAAAAATTCTAATTTTTAATTAAAAACAGTTGAAATCATCCTAAAAAGAATGAGATTTCAACCAAATAAATAAATTTTCAAACAAACAAATTTTTTAATGAAGAAAAAAGAAAAATTTCAACAAAATTATAATTTAAGGTGAAAAATATTTTTGTATACAAAATAAAAATGTCGAATATCTATTTATTCTTTAAGTTATTTATTTTTAAGGTTATAGGTATAAATATAATTTTTCTAAGATTCTTAAGAAAATTTTCCAACATTTTTGAATATTTCTGTGTGTCAATCAAAATTTCAACAAAAAATATAAGTTTTAACTAAACAGTTGAATTTTCAAACAAGGAAGCTGAATTTTCAACGAAAAATGTAATAATTGCTATTTCATTGAAAAATTATCATTTTTAATTAAAAACAGTTGAAATCAACCTTCAAGGAATGAGATTTCAACCAAATGAATAAATTTTCCAATCCAAATATTTTGAATGAAGAAAATAGAAAAATTTCAACAAAATTATAATTTAAGGTGAAAAATATTTGTGTATACAAAATAAAAATTTCGAATAACTGTTTATTTTTTAACTTTTTTTTGCTTATTTTAAGCTTATATAAATATAATTTTCATATAGGATTCTTGACGAAATTTCAAAAAAAATTTCAATATTTCAGATTTGTCAAATAAAAATTTCAACAAAAAATATAATTATCAACCAAACACTAGCTGAGATATTTTTATAATTCAATTCCTGAAATCTATTACCTTAGGTCAAGCATGGTACAAAAATGTCGTAAAATTTAAAAAATGACCAAACATTTACAAGAATTTTAAAAATAAAAATCAATGTGTATCATATTCAAATAGAATTTAGGAATATTTATAAAATGTATTAATATTTTTCATTTTTAAAATTAATTTATACAGAGTACAGTTTTTATTTAAAATTTCACGACGGTTTTTTGTACCATGCTTGACCCTATCAGGGCAGAATCAAGGAAAAATATTCTGAAAATATTTTCATTAGTTATTAAAATACTACAAAGACTTACCTTTAAAATTGTTTTGTCCTTTAAAAATCATGAAATATTTCTATATAAAATACATTTTGTTACACTTATTTTACAATTATTCACAATTAAGTTCCAATTACAATTATTTCACAATTAAATTAAAATTGTAAAAACTAAATTTTGTAATGTTGAGATAAATATTTTAAGACATTGAAGGTTTTATAAAGTTTTTATATGTTAAGAAAGCATATACAGTAAAAATGTTGATTAATTTAATAAATTAAAAACAATAATTATTTATTATCATGCTAATTTTACAATGTTTAAAATCGATTGAAAAATAAAACATAAATAATTAAAAATGAAACCACTTGAAAGTGATAGATATTATTAACCTAATTTTAAAATCCCGTATACAATATTCCATATATTTGAACGTTATGAACCTCCAGTGTCTTATAATGTATTTCCTGTAGAATCAGATAGTCTAAAACATTCCATAAGAATTCCTGAAAGACATAATCATTAAATATTTCAAGACTTCATTACATGTATTTGAAGTCTTTCCTTTAGGTGTGAATTTTTGAAAACAAAAATCAAACCAATCCTCCTAATAGCGAACGAAACCGAATCGTGAAGTCGGGCGAACTCGGCCCGAGCCTTGGGTTCGTGCTCGTGCATTTTCGGCTTTACACGAGGCTGGCCGAGTTGAGCAAAGTGGGGGAACCTTCTTCATTGAGTGCAGTTCCACCGACCATTCTTCGGCGGCGTGGCGTCGCTTATACGTGAATGGCGCGGCCTATCTTGCGCCTTGGAGGCGCAGGGGATACACAGGAGTAAGCGAGGAGTCCGAGAGTGGTATCCGCCTTCTCTTTCCAACCTAATGTATCCCCTCCACCTCTAAGCCACTGGATATGCCACGCCACTCACGTATAAGCGACGCCACGCTGCCGAAACTTGATCGGTGTAACTGTCCTCATTTAGTGCAGTTCCACCGATCAAACTTCGACAGCGTGGCGTCGCTCATACGTGAGTGGCGCGGCGTATCCAGTGGTTTAGAGGTGGAGGGGATACATAGGTTGGAAAGAGAAGGCGGATATCCCTGTCGGACACCTCGCTTACTCCTGTGTATCCCCTCCACCAAAAAGGCGCAAGATAGGCCGCTCCACTCAGGTATAAGCGACGCGACGCCGCCGAAGCTTGGTCGGTGAAACTGCACTCATTCATTCTTGGCTCGCTTTTCCTCTCGCCAATTTTTAGGTCGTTTTTGCTCTCTTGCGTTTTTACTTCGCTTCTACGTACGTCTTTTTTTTCGTTCGCTTTTGGTCTGAGCGTTTTACATGGCAGACGAGTAAAATTCTCAGCAAATTATAACGTTTATATTTTGTTATCTGCGCGATTAACAAGGGCATCTTCATTTCGACTATTAACTTTGGGGTTCATTAAAAAATGTCTTTAACAACAAATCCCAATTTAATAATTGATTTTATTTTGTTGACCAGGGTAATTAATTAATTTATGATGTTAGATATTTCCGATTAGTGGTCAAATAATTTTCTGGAGAAACGAGAAAAAATCTGCCTCAGCCGGAATTTGAACTGGGAACGCCACTATTCACGAGTGGAGCGTTAACCAATTACGCCACCGAGGATGCAGGAGATATTTTCTCGTTTCTCCTATATCCACAGGATGACGCGGGTCTGCATCTTAGTAATATCAGAAATTAATTAATTATTCACCCTGGTCGACAAAATAACATCAATTATTAAATTATATTAAGATTTGGTGAATTTATTCAGACTAGAATTAATGGATCTACTGCAGCCTTCATATAACGCGATCGCACGCGCTATATGAAGGGACGCATGCACTAGTGCTCAGTCAAGTAGATTGCGCAATATTATGGAAACGGTTCAGGCGAACCTGACTGTTTACGTTTCGCTGTACGCGCTATATGAACAAGGCTAATTTCAGGCAACCCCCGAGATTGTTCATCTATCGGGACTCTGGTATAGTGGCGTTCCCGTGTCAAATCCAGGCTGAGGCAGATTTTTTCTCGTTTCTCCAGAAAATTATTTGTCCAGTAATCGGCAATATCTAACATTAGAAATTAATTTAAAAATCCCAATGTTCCTTTTTACAGACTCACCATTATTCAATCTATTGAGATCAAGGACAGTCAGTTCAGGTAATAGAAAAACTCAAATACAATCTGAAAGAAATGATATGTTCACCCTAATAATTCTATAATATTAAATTTACAATTTTGGCAAAGATATATGTCTAATATTACCAATTATTTTTAAATTCTAAGCAATTACTCACCTGAAATATGGCAAACGGGTACAATTTTCTGCAAATTGAAACTTTTATTTTTTTTTTATCTTGTTTGAAAAAAAGATTAATGAACGCATCTTTACTTTGACCATTAACTTTAAGGTTCGTTAAAAAACTTCGTTAACAAAATATTCCTACATTTCCATTCACAGAATCATCACGAGTCACTCCGACATCTTCAAGGCGACGCATTTCACGAACACCAGGTAATTTAAAGACCTAAATACAATGTAAAACAAATATTCAATTTACACTATTTCAGCAAAAATGTATGTGTAATAATAATAATTAATTTTCATAATTAAAGGATTACTCACTTGAAATATGGCAGACGAGTACACTCGCTCGGTAGGAAAATAGTAATTTGTAGATAGGTATATAGGTATGGGATATAAATTTTTTTGGATTGATCTAGAATTCTCAACTAAAAATAAATTATTAAAAAAAAAAATAAGTATAGTCTAAAAATTCAGAATTCACTCATTATTAATTCTGTGATATTAAATGCACTATTTTAGCAAACATATATGCCTAATATTGATAACAAACGAGTAAAATTTTCGGCACATTGAAACGTGTATCTTTTTTATCTTGTTTGAAGAAAAAGCGATTGAAGAATTCATTTTTATTTTGACCATTAACTTTGGAGTTTTATTCGAAAAACTCCTTCGACAAAAGATCACTATATTTCTATTTACAGAATCATCCTTATCCAATCCATCATCATCAAGGCCACGCAGTCCGCTAGCACCAGGTAATACAATATAGAACAAATATTAAATTCACACTATTCATACTATACAATTAAATTTACTATTTTATCAAAAATGTATGTGTAATAATCAAAATTAATGTTCAGAATTTCAAAAATTACTCACTTGAAATATTGCAGACGGATATAATTCTCAGCAAATTATAACATTTATACTTGTTATCTTATTTAAAGAAAAAACGATTAACGAGGGCATATTTATTTCGACCATCAACTTTGGGGTTCGCTAAAAAACTTCGTGAACAAAAAATCCCTATTTTTCGTTTTAGAAAATCATCATTACCAAATCTTTTAATGTTAAGGGCAGCCATTCCATGTAATTCAAAAACTTGAAATATGACCAACGGGTACGATTTTCGGCGAATTGAAACTTATGTATTTTTTAAAATTTGGTTTGAGAAAAAAAAGATTAACGAAGGCATCTTTATTTTGAGCATTAACTTTGAGGTTCGTTGAAAAAATTCTTAACAAAAGATTCCTATATTTCCATTTGCAGAATCATCATCAGCGTCCCATTCGTCATCATCAGTATCAGGTAATTCAAAGACTAAAATACAATCTAAAAAAAATTATAGCATTTTGCCAAAACGTCTAGTTTTTTCCCTATATGAATTACTATATGGACTATATGGCTATTTAACATTTCATTGGTATTTTCATATTCATCTAATGAATGAGAGAAAATTTAATGAAATAGTTTATTTAATAATTGGTCCTGAAATTCGGTGACGGGAAAAATAAAATGGCTAAATCTACCATTAAATATGCATCATTCAAACTCTGAACGCATTTTTTGTAGAATTTCGTAAATATTCCAACGTAAAATAGACGCGTTTAAGATTTTCCTTTCACCAATTAGAATTTGAAACAGTAAAATTTATTCTTGAAAATAAACGATTGTGCTCTAATATAAAGTAGAAAATTTCTTGTAATTTGTATTAATTCATCATTTATTCACTATATATGATTTTTCATCATTTTTGATTGAATGATTACATGCTTCGGACTTTGTGAAGAAAAAATGTGTTCCAATGTAAAAATGTTATCATTTGGTTCAAAATTGAATTACTTTGTTGAACATTCAACAATTTTGCTAGAAAGTCATACTCCTTGGTCAACAATTTGTTAGAATATTTAAGTTACTGTTTGGTTGAGAATTCACATGTTTGGTTGAAAATGAATCTTTTTAAGCCTTGGAATCAAGTATTTTGTGGAATGTTTGGTTTTGTTGGTTAAATCTCAGCTGAAAATTTCACTAATTGGTTGAAAGTTGAACTACATCCTTAAAAGTTAATTTTTTTTTTTGTTGAAGATTCATAATTTCAGTTGAATTTCTCTTTTTGTTTTGGTTTAAAATTATTTTATCAATTGAAGATCTAACTATTTTCTTGAACATCTACCTGATTTTTTATAAATTAACTGTTTTGTTGAAAACTCATATCCTGGGGTTGAAAATTCAACACTTTCGTAAAAAAATCAATCATTCGATACAAAATTAAACTGTTTTGTAGAAAATTCGTTTTTGCTTTGAAAACTGATTCTCTTAAATAAAATTGTACCTACAGCGCTTTTGGTTAGATATAGATATTTTTTGGTATAAAAATTTTGTGAAATTTTCTCAGAAACTAGCGTCACATCCATTTTTCAATCTATTTAGTTGAAATGGTGTGCAATTTGTTAAAATTCATCTTTTTGGTAAAAAGGTTCTCTTCTTTGTTAAAAATTAAATTATTAGGTTGAAAATTGACGTATTTTGTTAAAAATTCATCTTTGTTGGTAGAAAATTAATTTTCTGTGTTGAAAATTCGTTTTATTTTTGATAATTCTGCGAAATCTTCAGAGATTCAATAAAATCCTTTAGATCCTGTGAAATTCCTTGAAATACCTTAAAATCCTCTAAAAACCCTTAAAATCGGTAAAAGCGCTCAGAATCCCTTGAAATTCAATGAAATTTTATTTCTTTTCTAAAATTCTCTGGAAATACCTTGAAATCTTTGGAAATCCTACAAAATTCTTCCAAATCCTTAGACATTTTTTTTAATGTCTTGGAACCCTTCAGAATCCCTTCAAATGAATTGATATCTGTTTGAAAACTTGAAAATAAATTTACAAAGTGTAAAACATTTGATATCCCCTCAATATAATTTGGAATAAACTAAATAATTGAATTTCTCTAAAAAAAAAGTTTGAATCCCTAGAAATTTTTGAAATCTCTTGAAATCCTTGAAGATTGAATAAAATCCATTAAATCTCGTGAAATTCCTTGAAATACCTTAAAATTCCTGAAAATCTGTGAAATCGCTGAGAATCCCTTGAAATATAATGAAATATCATTAATTTTCTAAAGTTTTAGACCTCCTGAAATACTTTGAAATCTTTTTAGATTCCTGCAAATTTCTGAAATTTCTTGAAAACCTTGCAAATTTAATAAACTTCTTCAAATCTAGTGAAATTTCTTAAAATACCTTGAAATCTTTCGAAATCTTTGCAAATCATACAAAATTCTTTTAAATCCTTACACATCTTTGAAAAAGGTAAAAATCCAGTAAAATCCTTTGAAATGTTTGGAAATTGAATTCAAGAAATTCATGGAATTCAAGAAATTCTTGGAATTCACTGAATTTAAGGAATTCATAGAATCAAGGAATTCACGGAATTCGTTGAATTCATAGAATTCAAGGAATTCACGGAATTCGTTGAATTCGAGGAATTCATGGAACTTAAGAATTTCATGGAAATCCTACAATTCGTGGAATTCCGCTTAAACATTCTTTCGAGTCTTCACTTCTACCATGCGTCCAGGGACACAAACATTTTTTATTTGCGTTTAAGAATTTTATTTTTATTCAGTAGAAAAATATTGAAATTTAAATATTGTTCCGAATATTAAAAGTGAAATCAAACATTTACAAAGAAATATAAAATTTTTGGATTTTTAACTGTAAATTGTTGACTCACATATTAATAATTAATTTTTTAATTTTAACAAATTACTCACTTGAAATACAACAAACAGGTACAATTTTCGGCAAATTGAGACGTTTATATTTTTTATCTTATTTGAGGGAAAAACGATTGACAAGGGCATCTTTATTTCAACCATGAACTTTGGGATTCGTCTAAAAATGTAATTAACACAAAGTCTCTGTATTTTTCTTTACAGGAACATTACGATTCAATCCAGCATTAATAAGGCTACTTAAATCAGTCACACCACCAGCACCAGCACAAGGTAATTTAAAGACTAAAATACAATCTAAACTAAATATAACAGACTTTTGCCAAAACATTTTTTGTAGTATTTAGTGAATATTACACCGAAAAATAGCTGCGTTTACGATTATTATCCTTGCACAAGTTACAATTTGAAATAGCCACATTGATTAAATTTCATAAAAAAGGTGTGTTCTATGTTCATATGAAGCAAGTTAAATGATCAACATAGATATTTCCGAAACAATAAACAATTTTCCTCTAATTAAGAGCAGATAATTTCTTTTAATTTGTATTATTAATTATTATTAATTAGTTATTTAATTACTACAGATGATTCTACGTCATTTTTTGATACAATAATTTGGTAGTAGAATATTTGGTCGAATATTTAACCATTTGGTTCAAAATTTATGTATTTTGTTGAAAATTTATCTTTTTTGGTTAAGAATATTTTTTTGGGTGAAAATTAAACTTTCTCAGTTGGGGATTCAAGTATTTTGTTGAAAGTTTTTTTTTTTTTGGTTAAATCCAAAATTAAACTAGTTGGTTAAAAGTTGAACTACTTTCTTAAAAATGAATTTTGTTGTCTGAAGATTCATAATTTGAGTTGAAAATTTGTTTCTTTTTTTGTTGGTTACAATTTTGTTTGTTTACTGAAAATTCAACTATTTTATGAAACATTCAACAGACTAGTTAAAAATTAACTTTTTCGTAAAAAAATCATATTCTGGGGTTGAAATTTCTCAATACTATTTTGTTGAAAATTCAACAGTTCTCTAGAAAAACCGTTAATCCTTTCAAATTTCTGGGAAAGGTGAAAATCCTGTAACATTCGTTAAAAAGTTTAGAAATTTTTTGAAATCCGTGAAAATATTTTTAAGCTCTTGACAACCGATTACATTTTTTAAAATTAGTTTGAATATTTAGAAATCCCATAAAAGCCTTTTAAAAGCCTCAAAACCCGTGAAGGTTCCTGAAAATTTTTTTAAAAAAAGTATTCATCCCTATACATCTTTGAAATCTTTTAATCGTATAAAATTCCTTAATCTACATTAAAAACCCTCGAAAAGTTTTGAAATTTGTTAAAATCGTGTGAAATCCCTTAAAACCTCCTCATGTGTTTGGATACCTCCGTTAAATAATCAAATCATTTGATTATACTTTCTTTATTTTTTGCATCGGCTCTTTCATTATCTTGCAATTCTTCATTCTTGTACTGATTTTCTTGTAATGGTTTTGGATAATGAATTTTGAGAAAAAAAAATTATAAGAAATTTATCATAGCAAAATCATTATTAGGATCCAATACTAAAATTTCCTATAATATTTTTTCGTGATGAATGATTACAAGGTATTGTAAAACAATTTCTCGACATACAGCTTTTTGGATCAAAACAGAGAATAGAGATTCGCGAGTATGACATTTTTTTGGACCGGTAAAGAATGTTTGGGATTCGGAAATGAAATTCAAAATAGAATTTCTTGGATAATTATTACGAGACTCGTTATTTAGTCCCTCGATATGTCAAAACTCGTTTTTCTCCACATTGTTGGGAAAAAACATAGTCCTCAGCTGGTGCCGAAAATATATACTTTTTTCAATCTGTAAAATGCTAACTATACTTTTCTTCTTGATTAGGTACACCAAAGCCACGAATTCCAGTTGAGCTGGAAGCAGGTGACATGGTCTACCGTAATGCCGATTTTGTTGGAATATTTCGTGAACTTGGGGGGGTATGGGAGTTTCTCAGAATAAAGTTGATGCCTTTCGAATACGGTAATTGAAAAAATCTGATTGGTCTAATACCATGAGTGGAATGCTAAAATTTCACTAATCCATGAGTCAACTGCCTAATTACTAATTCAATACAAATTTCTATTAATTCAGTGAAGAAGGACGGTCAACCTGTGATAATAAGAAGAGAAGAGCTTCAGATGGGTGATTCTCTTATACGCAAAACATTTTTTTATGGATATTATTTAAACGGCGCGTTTTACGAGACATCTGAAGAAATGAAGAAGAAACAATTTTTAATTTGATCCAGAGTTAGCAAAATACTGCCATTCTGATGGCAGCCAAGAAACTGTACATCTGCATTTGGAGTGAATTGAGATCTTCAATAAAACGCGTTTACGTCTGTACTTTTCAAAATCAAATTATCGGTACAATAATTGGCCTCCCCCACAATGATTGGCCTTTTCTTCAGAATATGCTTTTTTTAAATATTTGAAAATTGAGTTACTAATAAATAGTCCAATATTGTTAACAGTTTATAATTCACAATCTATTAGTAGTTTTATTTACGGCTATTTCTCAATAAATCTACAGTCTGAAGCTAGCTAATTATTGTTTAAGGGGGCATTAAAAAAAAGTAACCTCCTTGCATAAAGCGCCCATACTCTATTCATCAAAACGAAACAAATAATTGTTAATTTCCATTATTAATAGTCCAAACTATATACAAATTAAATCACTAATAATTTTACAGTTTTCTTAATGCAAAATGTATCATTAGTACAGAAGTAATCAAGTTGAAATTTGGATCATTTAAATCTTTGCGTAAGTACAAGATAAAATAAACGAGTGTACAGAATTTGGTCAAATTGTTAATTGTTTATTGAAACCATTCAGTTTCGTTAATTAGTATCCTTAACACACCTTATGATTATCAAGCGTAAGGATAAATTCATATACCGAATGATATTCATCAAAAGAAGAGATATTTGATATATGAATTTTACATATTTTGAATTGAAGTCGACATTTTCGGACTTATTTGGAAATGTACAAATGATTTTCAATTTTCTTTGTTTGTTCAGAAATTGGAATTCTGAAGAAAAATTATATTTCAAAACAAAGCAATGCTAAGTCATGAAGATTATAATGGACTTTCCAACATAACATACAATTGAACTGAAAAACATAAAATTGAAATTATTTTCACACTGAATCCACTTTGCCTTGCTTTTATCTTATAAAAAACTCGATTACTCATTGAATTGGTGAAATTGTCACTAAATTATAGGAAATTCAGAGTAGGTCTATAATGATTTTCGTATAATGAATTTCTTATAATTTTTCGCAATTATAAGAAATCATTATAAGAAAACCAGTATTGAAATAAAGAATGTTAACCTTTCGAAATAGTGATTGCAAAAAGTGAAGAAAGTTGATATATTTATTTACTTTACTCAGATTTCAACTAATTTTCAAAGATTTCTTCGGTTTTCAAGAGATTGAAAAATATTTTCACGAGTTTTAAGGAAATCCGGAACATATTAAGGGAGTTCAAAGAATTTTGAAGATTTCTACATATTTCCTGAATGGAAGAAATTTCAATGGATTCTCAAATATTTTCAAAAATACTAGGGATTTCAAAGAATTTTAAAGGATTTCCAAAGATTTCAAGATATTTCTAGTGAACTTGGAAAAAGAAATCGAATGAAAACAAATTTGAAGGGATTTTTAGCGATTTCAAGCATTTCAATGAATTTTAAGGTATTATGAAAAATTTCACAAGATTAGAGGATTTCAAAGGTTTATAGGAATCCAAACTTTTTTTGAAGAACTTCAATGAATAAGTTTTATTTAGTTTGAATTCCAGCGAATTTTCACCAAAAAAGCCTTTGAAACCAAAAAGTTGAATTGACAAAGAAAATGTCAACGAAATGAATAAATTTGAAAAAAAAAATTTTTTCAACTAATACAATGAATTATCAACAAAAGAAAAATAAATCTTCATGGAGCTATTTCCACTTTCAACCAAGAAGTTGAATTTAATTGTATTAAAAAAAACTACTTTTTGGTTGAAAATTAATTATTCTGTCGAAAATGCAACTATTTTGTTAAAAACTCGTAACTTTTGGTTGACTGATGAACTGTCTTTTTGAAAATTCATTTCTTTTGTAGAGGACTCATGATTTTAGTTGAAAATTCATTTCATTGGTTGAAAATTTAACTATTTTAATGAGATTCGTTTTTTTGTTTTGTTTGAGAATTATTTTTTTAAACTAAAAATGTAACAATTCCATTTTTTGTTTAAAATTTATATTTTTAATCGAAAATTGATATTTTCTAGTCAAAAATTGGCCTATTTGGTTGAAAATGTAAGAATTTTGTGGAAAATTTGTCTTTATTGGTGGTAAATTAATCTTCTTGTTTTATATAATTCATCCATTCTGGTTAAAAATGTAACTGTTTGCTTGAAAATTATTTTGTTTTGGTTGAGGATTCAACTATTATGTTAAAAATTCGTATTTTTTCGATAAAAAATAAACTACTTTGTTGAAAGTTATACTACTTTTTAAAAAATTAATTTTTTTCTGTTTGAATATTCTACTGCTTGGTTAAAAACCTAACTATTTTGTTATAAAAATTTAACTATTTGGTAGAAAATAAACTTTTTCTTTAAAACATATTTCCTGGTTGAAAATTTACGTTTTTTCTCGCTCAATTTATCTGGTTAAAAATTTGTATTTTGGTGTAAAATTCCTCTTTTGTGGTATGAAATTGATATTTCTTGTCAACAGGGGGGAAGGGGTGGGGCTGAAAAATATGGTAATTGTTAAAAGTAACATTGAATTATAAAACTCATTTATTTTTAAAAATTCATAGTATCGCATGAAATTTAAATTAATTAGAATTAGATAAAAAGAGTGAAACTTGATGTGAAGATTAGTAAGACTGAGGTCATGATTATATAACAGTTTGCTCTGTATAACGTTTGTCTATTTTATGGCAATAAATCTACGCTTTACGCAACGCCCATCGATCAAGCAGTGGAGCAAATATGGTATTTACTCTTCAATATATTCGTTTTTTTGAAATATTTTTTCGAACTGTGAGCATATGTTGAAATATTTTGCGTACGATGAGAATAGTTTTTAATCAAAGTATCTTTGTTAGTCGAACTTCATCTCTACTAAGGCTTCGGTTGTTTAACAAATCTGTTTGAATATCTGAGTCACCGTAAAACTGATTACAACTTTTAATTCCGCGGGAAAAATATAAATGGAATCCATGTGTTGGATAATTTTCTCAAGAGCCTGGTCCTATATAGGATAGATACACACAAATACATTTTTTTTTTGTGGCTAAGGCTGTAGTGTCGTCCAAGTTTTTAGAAGTATGACGAAAATATTGCAACCTTGATTGGCGGAACTAGAAAAGCGATAGATGTTCTATCCTTACCACCTGAGCTATTGGTACACATAGGCAGTTCGTTTATTTTAAAGCAATAAAAATACGCTTTACGCCCGAGCCAATCAGTGCCCTACCCGTAGACGAGAATTTCTGTCAGGGATGAGATAATGGCTAGTATATATAAAAGTGAAAAATATTCAAGATCCATTTAGTTCCAATCAGAGTAATTCTTCAAAAATTGTTTCTCAGTGTCTACATTAAAATGAAGATTTTTGTCTTAAAGCTGATATTCACGTTTGTGGTGTTTCTTGATTCTGTTCGTGAGTAGAACATAACATTATACCGAATCAATCACATTTTGAAACATCTTTAATCCAGATATCAGCTATATTCCAAAATTGTTTTCTCGTTTTTTCATTTCGCTACGTAATTATTTATTTACCGAATTGAGGGTCACATTAATTGTTATAAAATAATTTGTTATGAAACCAATTTTAATTCAAACATCTTGAGTTCATTGTTACAACTATTGATTATGATTCCAGTCGCCACTAACACTTCTATAGGCACTAAGAGTCCCTGAGATACCTTTTGTTCCAAAGGTCAAAAAGTCTCCTGATTATCTTGATTATTTTTTTGAAATCCTGGTCAGTTTTTGCAAAAATTAAACTCTTTTGCTTCTTTCAATTTTTCCGTACAGTTGTGCCTCAGAATCTACTGCTCAGAAAAATGTAATGCTTTTACATTGTCTGTATCTCGTACACTATATCTCTTAATAATCTGTATTTTCTCATCTTATGAAACTCGATCTGAGAAGCAACTATCCTTAACTGAAAAAAATTATTGAAAAAAATTAGTATAGTTTAAAAATTCAGGATTCACTCATTATTATTTCTATGATATTAAATTCACTATTTTAGCAAGGATATATGCAATTTTCGGCAAATTAAAACGTGTATCTTTTTAATCTTATTTAGAAAAAACGATTAACGAAGGCATCTTTATTTCGACTATTAAGTTTCGAGTTTGTTCAAAATTTTCTTTAACAATAGATCACTATATTTCTATTTACAGAATTATCATCATCATCCAATCCATCATCATCGAGGCCACGCAGTCTACCAGCACCAGGTAATTTAAAGACCAAAATACAATGTAAAACAAATATTCGATGCACACTACTCATATTATAATATTAAATTCACTATTTCAGCGAAAATGAATGTGTCATAATAATAATCAATTTTCAGAACTTATAGAATTACTCACTTGAAATATGGCAGACGAGTACAATCCTCAGCAAATTAAAACTTTTATATTTGTTATCTTATTTAAAGAAAAAAACGATTAACGAGGGCACCTTTATTTCAACCATTAACTTTGGGTTTTGTTGACAAATTTTGTTAACAAAAAATCCCTATGTTCCTTTCTACAGAATTATGATTATTCAATCTATTAATATCAAGGGCTGCGTTCTTTCCTCATATATGTATGGGAAAGGTGTTCTGAATATTGATGGAAGTACGATCAACACCATATTTTATTTAATATAACTTGAATCAGCATAGTGATATATTTTGTGATTGCCAAGATCGACGATCACGAATGATCAGACGAGATGACTGAAAATGTCTCTAATCGCGGCACAATCGATATATCGATTGCAGAGTCGATAATAACTGATTGATTTAATGATCGATTACAAAATATTTAAATATGGTTTCCTTGTAGAATGTGAATGAAAACTGCAGAACACATACGTTGTGAAACAAAAATAAGACTCTAGGCAATTATGAGAAGACTTAGTTTCTTATAGATTACTGAACATCCCGGCGGCTTTGAAAGACCGTACCGAATATTTGGTAAATTATTGTCCTCGATTGGTAAAATACATATCTCATTTAAAGCTCTTTTGGTAACATCATTTTTTGTTTGGACTGTACCATGTTTGATTCTTTGACCTTGAACAAAAGTCCATTTTGATCGATGTTGCAGTTGTGTGAAATAATCTTGTGACAATTTTGACCAAAAATGTTGCTTAATCTGGGTAAGATGTTGGAATCTGGTTAAACGATTTTCTGGAACCTCTTGAGGGTCATCCTCGGGTATACGTGTGAGTGGTTCGCCAATAAAAGTGTGACCTGGTTTGAGAACTGTGAAGTCTGTGGGATCGCTGGACATAGGAATGAGAGAACGCGATTTAAGACAAGCCTCTATTTGATCAAATACCGTAGTTAGCTCTTCGAATGATGATAAAGAAGATCCCATAACCTTCCGTAAATGTGTTTAGCTGATTTTACTACAGCTTCCCATAAACCTCCCACATGGGGAGAAGATGCTGGTATGAAATGCGATTTCATTGAGTTGTCTGCTCCAAAAGTGTGAACCTTACTTTGATGATCCTTGCTCTTAAACAATGTGTTTAAATCCCGAAGTTCGTTGTTAGCACCAACGAAATTGGTACCATTATCTGAATGGAGGTTTAAAACCATAGCTCTTTGAGCAATAAATCGCTTCAATGCGTTTAAAAATGCTTCTGTTGGAGCACCCATTACAAGTTCTAAATGCATAGCATTTGTTGCAAAGCAAGCAAACAGAGATACGATTTACCATTTACGTTACGTGAGATTTTTACCCTAAACGGCCCCACGTAGTCCTCCCCGGAGGTAAGAAAAACGCGAGCTGATGTGACTTGATGCTCTGGCGAATCACTTATTAATTGATGTGGCATAGTCGGTTTTACTCGAAAACAAAGAGCGCATCGGTGAAGTACCCGTCGAACCGCGCTTCTACCAGATAAAATTCAATATCTTTTGCGAATTGATGCGAGAAGAGCTTGTGGTCCCGCATGCAAATGCTCGTAATATTCATTCCTAATTATTAGGTCAGTGAGTGGATAATTCGAAGGAAAAAGTATTGGGCGTTTCTGTGAGTAAGAAATGAGTGCATTGCTAAATCTACCCCTACTCTGATTGAGTTACCTTTGCCAATGAACATATTTAGCGAGGGTAACTAGCTTGATGGTTTAAGTAACTTGCCTGACTCTAAAGTATTCAAGTCACTGAAAAATGCTTGTTCTTGGGATAGTCTCAGCAAAGCCTTCATTGCATCTTCAAAATATTGTGCTGTTAGAGAACCCGTGACTATATCTTCTTTTAGAGCTTGCTTGTATGGTTTACGTAATTGTATGGAATTACGTAATTGGAATTCGTGGATTTTAAATATATGCATGGACCATACGCTAACTCTGAAGCATCACAAAATCCGTGAAGTTCTATTAAAACAAAGTCGTTTTACACTACCTGTGTGTAGTGTGTAGTATTTCTTTCTGTAGGTATTGCCTTATACCGTAGAATACCTTGATTTGATTCCCACGTTAGACCGAATGCCTTTACTTTATCTCCAATGTCGCGAGCAGGCTGTACTTCTTGATTATTATCCAAAATTGATGATTCGTTTGAGATCCATTTACAAAGGTTGAATCCTCCTGAACAAAGAATATTGGTCACGCTTTCTTTGGTTTCTTTCATTTCTTGAACGCTACTTTTACCTGTCAACAAATCATAAACGTAAAAATCTTGCTCTATTATCCTAGAGATTTTTGGATTCTTGATTTTGTTCTCAATGGCCAGCTGCGTTAGACATCTTATAGCAAGGAATGGTGATGAGGCCATCCCAGACGTGACTGTGTTAAGAGAATAGGTCGAAGCGAGTTGATTAGGAGATGACCGACATACAATTCTTTGTAGGCCTCGTTGATATTCTGTGTTCTTGATTTGACGATACATCTTTGATATGTCTCCTGTTAGAACATATTTGTGTTGACGGAATCGCAAGAAGATTGAAAATAAATCTTGCTGAATTGTAGGACCAACTAACAGGATGTCATTGAATGATAACCCTTTACGTGCTTTGCATGAACCATCAAAGACTACGCGTAGTTTTGTTGATGTGCTTGTTTCTCTGATCACGGCATGGTGAGGTAAAAAATCCGCAATCCGATTACCGATTTGATCATCGTTGGTTCAAGTCATATGTCCTAACTTTTCGTATTCACTCATGAAGTCATTGTATCGCTGCTTCATGACAAAATTCTTAGCTAATTTCCGTTCAACTGAGTACAGTCGCTTTAACGCTGTGTCTCGAAACTCTCCAAGATTTTTTGGATTTTGCTTCAGAGGCAAGCGAACAGAAAATCGTCCGTCTTGTTCTCGTGTGTGTGATTTTCAACGAAGTTTCTATCGCAAGCGTTTTTTTCTTCTGAAAAGTGACGAGTTTGATCACATTCTTCAATCAACCAAAATTTTTAAAGACTTCGATTTAATTCCGTGTTTCGATATAGATGACACAACAATAGTTTTGGTTCAGGGTTTTTATTGAAATTATCCCCTCTGATTACCCATCCGAACTTTGTTTTTTGTATTGTTGGTCGATTCCTTCCCAATTTAATTTGTCCGATATACCAAAGATCTAAAAAAACGTTAAAAAATGGATCTGATAGATTTAAATTTTTTGGGATTTGAAGATTTTTAGTATCTAGCTTTAGAGCTGGAATGATTCCAGTGACTTGATTCACTGCAAAGAAAGAAATATAAGCATTGAAGGAATTCAATCGCGACTTTATTGCTTTATATGTACGAAGATTTACATTGGTAGACATTACAGCAACACCTCCTACCTTCATACTGATTTTTAAAATTGATAGTTGCAAGCGCTTACATAGTTTTGTTGAAATGTAATTTGCTTGAGAACCTGGATCGATTCGAGCTCTGCATTAACGGACATTCCCAAATTTGTCTCTTATTAAAACAATTGAAGTCGACAGTATTACAGCAGGTTCTAACCGATTCGCGTGATAATTTTGCGTGGTGGGTGTTGAGATATTTAAATTATTTGACTGATTGTTTGTTCCGTTGTTTGTTGACTTAGAAGACGCAGGATCGCCAGATGATGCGCCACCGTTTTATTGTGGTGTTGGTTGAGAATTTTCACAATGCAAAAGCGAATCGTGTTTTTTGTTACAATGCCTGTAACCTCCACAGAAGCAATCTTGAATAGTATGGTTTGAGCGCAGGCTATTAAAGCACAATTTATGTTTTCGAACTTCTTGACTTCGAGTTTTAACCGGCATGTGAAGAAATAGGCGCATTGATAAATCGGATGAGAATCGTTACATACAATGCACGCTTGCTTTGATCTGGTTAAAGCTGAATAGGATAGTGATTGATCAGATTTTTTATTGGGCTTTGGTTTATATTTAGATCTTGTTGCGGACGAATTCAAATTCTTTTGATTTACCAATTCTGGATTCAATGTTTCCAGAACTAAACAAGGATTCGTTAAAACTTTTTTAAATTGTGTCCTAGTTGTTAAGTTCTCAGCAATCATTTCTGATCCCCATTTGCCTTTCGTAATTGGATCGATTTTTGAAGAAATGACGTAAATCAGCAGAGTCCCACGTGTCAATAGACTTATTCCACCCTTCCTTCTACGTCGACTTCGGCTTCGAAGAGAAGATATTTTTGATAATTTCTTCCGAGACTCGATTTTGTCCTGACCGATGTCTTTTGTTTTGGTATTAGCACTGAAGACAATGATCACTGTTTTGTTTCTAAGGATGATCCTTTGTTGTGCTTCTATTTATTGATTTTTCAGACTTGTCGATTTTCACGACCTTGATTTGTGCACCGACCACGCCTCGTGCTTGATAATTAAATTGAGCTCGTTTCCTTATTTATTTGGTTTCGAAGGACCATGTTCTCTCCTCATATATGTTTGGGAAAGGTGTTCTGAATTGATGGAAGCACACTTAACACAATATTCTATTGAATATAACTTGAATCGGTATAGGTAGAGATACATTTAGTGATTGACAAGATGACTGAAAATGTCTCTAATCGCGGAACAATCGATATATCGATTGCACAGTCGATAATAACTGACTGATTTAATGATCGATTACAAAATATTTAATTACGGTTTCCTTGTAGAATGTGAATCTAAACTGCAGAACACATGCGTTGTAAAAGAAAAATAAGACTGTAGACAATTAAAAGATGAAAGGACTTAGTTTCTTACATATTACTGAACAGGTTGCCAGTCCAGGTAACTTCAAATCTAAAATACAATCTAAGACAAATGTTATATTTACCCTAATAATTGCACAATATTAAATTTACAATTTGAGCAAAGATATGTGTCTAATATTATTAATTATTTTCAATTTCTGAGGAATTACACACTTGCAATATTGCATACGGGTACAATTTTCGGCAAATTAAAACTTGTAGATTTCTTTATCTTGTTTGGAAAAAAAGATTAACAAAGGCATCTTTATTTTGACCATTAACTTTGGGGTTCGTTGAAAAAATTCGTTAGCAAAAGATTTCTATATTTCCATTTACAGCATCAATAAAATCATCAACACCAAGGCCAGCTCGCAGACCAGGAAAAGGTAATTTAAAAACTAAAATACAATCTAAACGAAATGCTATATTTAACCTATTAATTTCATAATATTAAATTTACAATTATAGAAAAGATATATGTCTAATATTATTAATTATCTTTAAATTATAACGAATGACTCACTTGAAATATGACAAACGGGTGCAATTTTCAGCAAATTAAAACTTGTATAGTTTTTCATCTTGTTTGAAAACAAAATTAACGAAGGAATCTTTATTTTGACCATTACCTTTGGGGTTCGTTAAAAAATTTCGTTAACAAAAAATCCCTATGTTACTTTTACAGAGGTAGCATCACCCCATCTATCAATATCAAGGGCAGCCAGTCCAGGTGATTTAAAAACTAAAATACAATCTAAAAGAAATGCTATATTTACTCTCATATTTATATATACTATTAGGTTTAAAATTTTAGCAATGATATATGTCTAATATTAATCATTATTTTTAAATTCTAAGGAATTACTCATTCGAAATATGACAAACCGGTACAATTTTCCGCAAGTTAAAACTTGTCTATTTAAAAAAAAAATGTTTTTGTAACTTTAAAAAAGGCATCTTTATTTCGGCCATTAACTTTGAGGTTCGTTGAAAAACTGATTTAATAAAAGATCCCTATATTTTCATTCACAGCATCATCATCACGATTAAATCCATCATCTTCAAGGCCACGTAGTCCACTAGCACCAGGTAATTTAAAGACTTAAATACAATGTAAAACAAATATTAAATTTAAATTATTAATACTATTGAATTAAATTCACTATTTTAGCAAAAATGTATGTGTAATAATAATAATTAATTATCATAATTAATAGAATTACTCACTTGAAATATTGCAGACGAGTACAATTCTCAGTAAATTATAACGTTCATATTTGTTATCTTATTTGAAGAAAAAACGATTAACGAGGGTATCTTTATTTTCACCGTTAACTTTGGGGTTCATTAAAAAATTTCGTTAACAAAAAATCCCTATGTTACTTTTTTGCAGAATCATCATTATCCAGTATATTAATATCAAGGGATGCGAGTCCAGGTAATTCACAAACTAAAATATAATCTAAAAGAAATGTCATATTTACCCTATCAATTCTATAATATTGAATTCACAATTTGAGCAAAGATATGTGTCGAATATTATTCTTTTCAAATTCTAGGGAATTAGTCACTTAAAATAGGACCAACGGGTACAATTTTCGGCAAATTGAAACTTTTTTATTTTGTTATCTTGTTTGAAAAAAAGTTTCGAGAAGGCATCTTTATTTTGAACATTAACTTTGAGGTTCGTTGAAAAACATCGTTAACAAAAGATCCCTATATTTCCATTCACAGGATCATCATCACGATTCAATCCGTCATCTTCAAAGCCACGCAGTCCACTAGCACCAGGTAATTTTAAGACTTAAATACAATGTAAAACAAATATTAAATTTAAACTATTAATACAATTAAATTTAGCAAAAATGTATGTTTAATAATAATAATTAATTATCATAATTTAGAGAATGACTCACTTGAGATATAGCAGACGAGTACAATTCTCAACAAATTATAACGTTCATATTTGTTATCTTATTTAAAGAAAAAACGATTAACGAGGGTATCTTCATTTTCACCGTTAACTTTGGGGTTCATTAAAAAATTTCGTTAACAAAAAATCCCTATGTTACTTTTTACAGAATCATCATCATCCAGTATATTAACATCAAGGGATGCCAGTCCAGGTAATTTACAAACTGAAATACAATCTAAAAGAAATGTCAGATTTACCCTATCGATTCTATAATATTAAATTCACAATTTGAGAAAAGATATGTGTCGAATATTATTAATAATTTTCAAATTCTGGAGAATTAGTCACTTGAAATATGAGAAACGGGTACAATTTTCGGCAAATTAAAAGTTGTTTATTTTTTTATCTTGTTTGAAAAAACGATTAACAAAGGCATCTTTATTTTGACGATTAACTTTGAGGTTAGGGGGAAATATTTTTTAAAAAAAGATCACTATATTTCCATTCACAGAATCATCATATAATCCGTCATCAAGGCCACGCATTCCAACAGCACCAGGTAATTTAAAGACTAAAATACAATCTAAAACAAATATTAGCGGATTTTGCCAAAACGTCTAGTTCTTGCCCTACACGAATTGCTATATGGGCTATATGGCTATCTAAAAATTTTATTGGTATTTTGATATTTACCTAATGAATGAAAGAAACTTTTATAAAATAATTTTTTTAATAATTGATTGTGCAATTTGGTAACGGTAAAAATGAAATCGCTAAATTTACCAATCAATATGCATCATTAAAACTCTGAACGCATTTTTTAGAAAATTTAGCAAAGATTACAACATAAAATAGACGCATTTAAGATTTTTCTGCCACAAGTTACAATTTAAAATAATAGAATTTGTTCCTGAAAATAAACGATTATGCTCTAATTTACAGTGGATAATTTCTTGTATCTTGTATCAATAACAATTATCAATTTAGAATTTTTAAGGAAAAACCTTATTTAATCGACATCTAAATTATCAATTCATTATTTGTTCACTATACACGATTTTTCATCATTTTTTCATTTAATGGTTACACGCTTCGGACTCTGTGAAGAATTACTCTATTTTGATGTACAAATTTTATCATTTGCTTCAAAATCGAAATTCTTACTTGAAAATTCAATAATTTTGCCAGAAAGTCATACTTCTTGGTTAAAAATGAACTTTTTTCTTCAAAATTCAACTGTTTTATAGAAAATTTATATTTTCTGCTTGAAAGTTTAACAATTTACTGTTTGGTTGAAAATTCAAATGTTTGGTTGAACATTAATCTTTTTTAGCTGAGGAATCAAATATTTTTTAGAATGGTCGTGTTAAATCTACTTTTTTTATTAAAAATTAAAATATTTTTTTTTCTTAAAATATCAACTATTACATCTTGCGTTAAAAACTCACCTTTCTCGGCTGAACATTTCACTACTCGTTTAAAAGTTAAACTACATTCTTAAAAGTTAATTTTTCTTGTTGAAGATTCATAATTTCAGTTGAATTTTTTGTTTGAAAATTTTTTTTTAAACTGAAAATGTAAATATTTTCTCGAACATTCAACTTTTTTGTAGAAAATACGTTTTTGCATTGAAAACTAATTCTCTCAAATAAAAATTTCCCTATAGCGCTTTTGGTGAGATATTGATTTTTCTTGGGATACAAATTCAGTGACATTTTTTTAGAAACTAGCATCACATCCATTTTTTAATCTATTTAGTTAAAATTGTATGCAGTTTGTTGAAAATTCATCTTTTTGGTAGAAAAGTTATCTACTGGGTTAAAAATTGACGTATTTTGTTGAAAATTCGTCTTTGTTCGTAGAAAATTAATCTTCTATGTTGAAAATCTGTTTTCTCTTTGATAATTCTTTGAAATCCTTGGAGATTTAATAAAATCCTGCAGGTCTTTTGAAATTCCTTGAAATACCTTAAAATCCCTTAAAATCTGTAAAAGCGCTAAGAATCCCTTTAAATTCAATAAAATTTCATTTATTTATTCCCTAAACTTTTCTAGCAATCCCTTAGAATCTTTGGGAATCCTAAAAAATTCTCACAAATCCTTAGACATTTTTTTACTTTCTCAAAATCCTTCATAATCCCTCTAACTCAATTGAAATCTATGGAAAACGTAACAATCCATTTACAAAGTATAAAGCATTTGAAAACCCCTTAATATAATTTAGATTAAACTGAATAATTGAATTCCTCTAAAAAAAGTTGAAATCCCTGGAATTCTTTAAAATCTCTTAAAATCCTTGAAGATTTAATAATATCCATTAAATTTTGTGAAATTCCTTACAATTCCTCAAAATCTATGTAATCGCTGAGAATTTTTTCGAATCCCTATAAATCTTTGAAATCCTTTAATCTTGTGAAATATCTTGAAATATCTTAGAAATCCTTGAAATGATTGGAATCGCTAAAAATCCCTTCAAATTTAATTTCATTTGAATTATTTTTCCCAGTTGTCTAGAAATGCCTCGAATTTTTTGGAAATCCTATAAAATTCTTTGAAATCCCTTAAAATTCGCTATATATCTTAAAATCCTTTAGAATCCTTGAACACCTTGTAGATTTAATAAAATTCTTTAAATTTAGTGAAATTCCTTAAAACACCTTCAAATCGCTTGAAATCTTTGGAACTCATACAAAATTCTTTGAAATCCTTTCACATCTTTGAAAAAGGTAAAAATTCTGTAAAATGCTTTGAAATATTCAGAAATTTCTTTAAATCGGTAAAAATATTTTTAATCCCTTGAAAACAAATCATTCGATTATACTTCCTCTATTTTTCGCATCGACCCTTCTATTCTCTTAAAATTCTTCATTTCTGGAATTATTTTCTTATAATGATTCAGGATAATGATTTTTCGAAAAAGCCGACAAAATTATACGCAATTCATTACAGGAAAATAGTCATTAGGATCCTATACTAAATTTACTATAATATTTTTTCGTGAGAAAGGATTAGGAGATATTGTAAAAAATTGTTCGACATACAGCTTTCTAGATCAAAACAGAGAATAGAGATTCGAGAGTATGTATTTTTTTTGCATCGATAAAGAATGTTTGCGAATCAGAAATAAAATTCAGAATTGAATTTCTTGTATAATTATTACGAGACCAGTAATCTAGTATAATTTACTATTTATAAGATAATGACATTTTTAATCCGTCAAACGCTAACTATATTATTCCTACTTGATCAGGTACACTAGAGCCACGAGTTCCAATTAAGCTGGAACCAGGTGACATAGTCTACCGAAATGAGGGTTTTGTTGGACTATTTCATGTACTTGGCGGGGTAGGGGAGTTTCTCAGAATCAATTTGGTGCCTTTCGATTACGGTAATTGAAAAATTCTGATTGGTCTAATACCATGAATGAAATGCTAAAATATTACAAATCCATCAGTCAACCACTTATGTAATTACTATTTAAATGCAAATTTTTATTAATTCAGTGAAGAAGAACGGTGAACCCGTGATAATGAAAAAAGAAGAGTTTGAGATGGGTGATGCTCTGGTACGCAAAACATTTTTTTTTGCATATTATCTCCATGGCGCTTTTTACGAGGCATCTGAAGAAATGAAAAAGAAAAAAGTGATATTTTGATCCAGAGTTAGCTCAATACTGCCATCCTGATGACGACCAGGAAACTGTACAACTGCATTTCGAGCGAATTGAGATAATCAATGAAACGCAATATTGTTATTGGTTTACAATGAGCAATATATTAGAACTTTTATTTGAGTGTATTTCTCAATAAATCTACAGTTTGAAGCTGGCTAGTTATTGTTTAAGGGGGCCAATCATTGTACCGATTACCCTGTGAGAGCTTTTTTAAAAAAAGTACCGTTCTGGCATAAAGCGCCCATACTCTGTTTATTAAAATAAAACAGTAATTAGTTTGATATTTCAATCATTCAAATATTTTTGTGAGAAAAAGATAAAATAAAAGAGTGTAGAGAATCTGGTCAAATTGTTAATTGTTTATTGAAGCCATTTAATTTCGCTAATCAGTATCCTTAGCACACGTTATGATTACCAAGCGTAGCGACAAATTCAAATGCCGAACAATATTCATTAAGATATGAGATATTTAATATATGGGTTGTACAGATTTTACTAAATTTAATCCATTTTTAAACGTATTATAAAATGTATAAATGATTTTTATTTTCATTTGTTAGTCACAAATGATGCCAAAAACAACGCGACATAATAAATTTCAGGAAATACTCACTACTCTCTGAATCCGAATCAGTAGAAATGTTACTAATGCAATTAGTAGCATTGTCTCTGACTGCTAAATTAGTAATTATATGACCTTATACTAAATTAAATGGTGATATTTATGTTACTAAGTAAATTAGGAAGGGTACTCTACTAAT
Organism: Andricus curvator; assembly: GCA_932195095.1. Taxonomy (NCBI): domain Eukaryota; kingdom Metazoa; phylum Arthropoda; class Insecta; order Hymenoptera; family Cynipidae; genus Andricus; species Andricus curvator. The sequence goes on along the minus strand of CAKNYM010052522.1, from coordinate 43,964 downwards.
CTGTTTAGAAGTACTAACTTACTAGTTAAATGAGTAGCAATGAATTGCTAGGGAAACATAATTTAATATATTTTGTAATACTTTCTGCTGATTGTTCAATTTTGATTAGAAAATTTAATTATTTTCTCAATTTATATTTTTGGGTTATATTATTATATCAATAATAATTGTGTATAAAGAATACAATATTCAACCTTCAAACGGTACAGAGAGTTCATGTTTTCAAAACAAAAAAAAAGCATTGATTTTTGAAGTCTAATTCAGTGTCCCATTGAATTAAGACAATTGAGCGGTTGGGTGCAAGAACGGCCTACTTGCATTTTCCGTAAGGTCGTAAGTCGAGTCCAGTCTAGTCACGTGACTAGGCTGCTCGCGAGATAAAACAATGCTATACACCATGACAGCCGAATTGAAATCCGAAATGTCCCAAATCCTACTTCGTAAAGACAAAGGTTGGGTTAGGAGAAGAGTAAAGTGTTGGAACATCGTGAAAGTTTATGAATGTTTATGATGGTGAAAAATAATATAATGGTAGAATTTTGCATTGTATTTTAAGAGTAGTTAAAGGCACAAGAGTGTTAGGACACTAGTTCTAAAGTTTTTTATTTAATTCGAGGTTAAGTTTACATTTACAATGTTATGTTTGTAAGTCTATATTGAAAATTGCCAATGCGAGTTTAAATCCAGCACTTGGCTCTAAACTTCTATGAATCAATATATACTCGAATTAATACTGTAAGAAAAAATTTTATTTGATGTTTTACAGCTCTTTCGTATTTGACAGCCCCATTTTGCAACATTTTTCTGGTAATTGATTTTTTATTTTTCATTAGTTAAACTTTGACAAATACCTATGCAAGAAAAATGCCTCAGAAATAAAAAAAAAAAATGAAAATGCGTAGCTGCAGCAAAATTCGATTTCAAAACTCTATATTAAATTATATTTACATGGCAAATGAAAAACTTATTTTGAAAATAGAAGGAACTTTATCAACTGAAGATTTGAATCAGAAATACCAATTAAAAGTCAATTTTACTAAAATCACAAAAACTTAATCTTATTTATTGAATACCAGGAGATCTGAACCCAAAATTTACTAGCTGAAAACTTTTCCAATAAAAAGAATTAATATTCAACCAACGAGAGGAATTTTCAATCAAAAAATATTACTTTTCTGCCAAAATATTAATTTTCTATCCCAAAAGAAGAAGGTGCAACAAAACAGTTGAATCTTCGACCGAAAATGACAACTTTTCACGAAAATAGTTGAATCTTCACCCAAATAATTAAATTTTGAACCAAAAGAGATCAATTCTGCACCAAAAATATATAAGTAGACTTTGAAATTAAAAATAATTAACTTTAAACCATGAAAGATGAATTTTCCATCAAACAAGATGACTTTTCTGCCGAAACATGAATTGTTAATGTAAAAGGGCGGATTTTCTATCCAAAAAGACGAATTTTCAACAAAACAGTTGAATTATCGACCAAAAAGTATGACTTTTTATCAAAATAGTTGATTTTTCAACAGAATAGTTTCATTTTTATTCAAAGTAAATGAATTCTGAACCAAAAATATAAAAGTCATCTCTTCAAATAAAAATAATTAACTTTCAAACAAAAAAATATGACTTTTTATCAAAATATTTGAATTTTCAACCAAATAATTAAATTTTCAATCAAAAGAGATTAATTCTGCACGAAAAATATAAGAGTAAACTTTTTAAATACAAATAATTTACTTTAGGCCAAAGAAACATGACTTTTTAACAAAATAGTTGAATCTTCAACAAAATAAGACAATTTTCAACCAAATAGTAGAATTTATCAACCAAAAGAGATAAGTTCGGGAACAAAAATATAATAGTAGACTTTTCAAATAAAAAAAATTAACTTTCAACCATAAAAGATGAGTTTTCAATATAAAAAGATGAAGTTTTTGCCAAAAAGCAGGACGAATTTTCTATCCAAAAAGAAGAATTTTCAACAAAACAGTTGAATTTTCAACCAAAGAAGATAACTTTTTATTAAAATAGTTGAATTTTCAACCAATCATGTTAATTTATACCTAACCAATTACATCTTTATTTTTATGAATAGGTATCACTCTCTTCAGAATATTTTTAAATAATAAAAAATTCTGTGAACTCTAATTACATCAAATTATCTTTACATGTGGAATTAAACGTATTTCGAAAATAGAAGGTACTTGATTATTTTTTTTTTTTTAATTCAACAATTGCCCTTGACTAAGGATTTGAACAGGACGTACCAATTAAAAATCAATTTTTGGTCATCAATCCAATATCCTGACGAAGGCATCAAAATACAAAGATTGCACAGAATTTTCGATTATTAATCAAGTTTCGGAACAGTTACACCTATTCGTAGAAATAAATAGGTAATATGGTAGGCTATAAATGAATATGATTGGATGAAAAATTAATCTTTTTTGGCTGAAAGTTAATTCTTTTTATTTAAAATTCAACTTTTATATTTTTGGTTCCGAATTGATCTGTTTTGGTTAAAAGATCTACTATTTGGTTAAAAAATTAATTATTTTGTTAAAAATTCAACTATTTTGTTATAAAGACATATTTTTTTGATGAAAGTTAATTATTTGGCTGAAAATTATACTATTTTGCTCAAGAGTCATAATTTTTGGTTAAAATTAATTCTTTGCATTTGAAAAGTTTAATATTATATTTTTGGTTCAGAATTTTACTATTGGATTAAAAATTTAATCATATTGTCAAAAATTCAACTATTTTGATAAAAATTCTTCTTTTTTAATCGAAAATTCAACCGTTTTGTTGAAAATTCGTTGTTTTTTTTATAGAAAATCCGTCCTTTTAAAAGAATAATAATTTACCTTTCGTTAGAAGAGTCCTCTTTTTTTATTGAAAATTCATCTTTTATACTTGAAAGTCAATTTTTTTTTAAGTCTACTACTAAATTTTTGATTGACAAGTTTAATATTATGTTTTTGGTTTAAAACTTTCCTGTTTGACCAAAACTTTAATTATATTTTTGAAAATTTCACTTATTTGTTAAAATTTCGTCTTTTTGGATAGAAAATCCGCCCTTTTACATTAACAATTCGTGTTTCGGTAGAAAATTCATCTTTTTTTCTTAAAAACTAATCGTTTATGGTTAAGAGTTAATTAATTTTATTTAAAATGTTTACTATTATATTTTTCGTTCCGAATTTATTTCTTTTCATTGGAAATGAAACTATTTTGTTGAAAATTCAACTATTTTGATAGGAAGTCATATTTTTTTTTTTTTTGAAAGTTAATTATTTTTATTTGAAGAGATGACTTTTATATTTTTGGTTCAGAATTCATTTCCTTTGATTAAAAATGAAACTATTTTGTTGAAAAATCAACTATTTTGATGAAAAGTCATACTTTTTGGTCGCAAATTCAACTGTTTTGTTGAAAATTCGTCTTCTTGGGTAGATAATTCGCCCTTTTACATTAACAATTCATGTTTCGGCAGAAAAGTCATCTTGTTTGATGGAAAATTCATCTTTCATGGCTTAAAGTTAATTATTTTTAATTGCAAAGTCTACTTATATATTTTTGGTGCAGAATTGATCTCTTTTGGTTGAAAATTTAATTATTTGGGTGAAGATTCAACTATTTTCGTGAAAAGTTGTCATTTTCGGTCGAAGATTCAACTGTTTTATTGCACCTTCTTCTTTTGGCATAGAAAATTAATATTTTGGTAGAAAAGTAATATTTTTTGATTGAAAATTCCTCTCGTTGGTTGAATATTAATTCTTTTTATTGGAAAAGTCTTCAGCTAGTAAATTTTGGGTTCAGATCTCCTGATATTCAATAAATAAGATTAAGTTTTTGTGATTTTAGTAAAATTGACTTTTAATTGGTATATCTGATTCAAATCTTCAGTTGATAAAGTTCCTTCTATTTTAAAAATAAGTTTTTCATTTGCCATGTAAATATAATTTAATATAGAGTTTTCAAATCGAATTTTGCTGCAGCTACGCATTTTCATTTTTTTAAATTTCTGAGGCATTTTTCTTGCATAGGTATTTGTCAAAGTTTAACTAACGAAAAATAAAAAATAAATTATCAGAAAAATGTTGCAAAATGGGGCTGTCAAATACGAAAGAGCTGTAAAACATCAAATTAATTTTTTTCTTACAGTATTAATTCGAGTACATATTGATTCATAGAAGTTTAGAGCCAAGTGCTGGATTTAAACTCGCATTGGCGATTTTCAATACAGACTTACAAACATAACATTGTAAATGTAAACTTAACCTAGAATTAAATAAAAAACTTTAGGACTAGTGTCCTAACACTCTTGTGCCTTTAACTACTCTTAAAATACAATGCAAAATTCTACCATTATATATTTTTTCACCATCATAAACATTCATAAACTTTCACGATGTTCCAACACTTGAATCTTCTCCTAACCCAACTTTTGTCTTTACGAAGTAGGATTTCGGACATTTCGGATTTTCAATTTCCTAGACAATTTGACTAGACTGGACTCGACATACGACCTTACGGAAAATGCAAATAGGATCAATTTTGTTCACAATATTAAATTACATGAAGATATGATTTGTATAATAAAATTTTATTTATATTAAAAATACCTCTATTACAATTACATAATTTTTAAAATGTTTCTGATATTGTGAAATAATTATCTGAATTCAATGTTCAAAATTATATCTAAGTATTTTTTAAGCTTCTATGGAATTGGTTTACAAGGTTATTATCAATTCAAATTTTCAGAGAAGTATAAAGTAAAGATTATTCGAATGTTTTATTAAAAATAATTTTGTATTGCTTTGTATGTTGTAAACTATTTAAATAATAATTATTGACTGATTAATTTTTTTACAATGTTAAATTAAATAAAAATTGGATTTGGTTGTTTTTAATTAAGTAACATTTTACTCACTTAACGTCAACGATACCTTTACTTTTTACAGAAAGTAACGCGTTGGCAAAAGAGAATTTTGTAAATATTTTTTTATCAGATTCTAGTATGACCCCTACATTAATTAAATTTCTAAGAACTAAAGATATGAATTTATTTTTTTTCAACGACAAGATGGCATTTCCTCGAAGACGATTGTGTAACATTGTCAACTTTACTGAGAAAGTAAGAAAGCAATGTCATGAAGATTATAATGTACTATGTCATATCACTTCTTCCAACATGACATACTTTCAGGTCATTGCTTCAAAATAGAAAAATTATCATTATTTTCAGACCTAATCTACTTTACATTGTTTTTACCTTATAAAAAACTCAATTACTGATTCAAATAGTATCATTTCTAATAAAATAGGAAATTCAGTGTAGGTCTATAATGATTTTCCTATAATAAATTTCGCATTTTTTTTGCGATTATGAAAAATCATCATAAGAAAATCAGGTTCGAAATAAAGAATTTTTAAGTATTGAAAAAATTGGTGCAAAGAGTAGAGAGAGTGGAAACGAATGATTGATTGATTTACTTAACTTAGAATTCCAAACATATCAGGAGGTTTTGAGGGATCCCAAAGGATTTCAACAAACTTCAAGAGAGTTTAAAGAATTTGATAGGATTTTCAAATATTTCAAGACATTGCCAGTGCATTCGGGGAAATAAATCAAATTGAATCAAATTTGAAGGGATTTTTAGTGATTTCAAGCATTTCAAGGTATTTTAAGGTATTTCAAGAAATTTCAAAAGATTGAAGGATATCAAAGATTTATAGGAACTTAAACTTTTTTTTTAAGAACTTCAAAGAATAAGTTTTATTTAGTTTGGATTCTAGCGAATTTCCTTGTACTTTAAGCACTTTCTTAAAATTTCATAAAAATTTCACGGAATTATAAATATTTACAAACATATCAGGAGGTTTTGAGGAATTCTAAAGAATTTTAACAAATTTCGAAAAACTTTCACGGGTTGCCTTCAAAAGGATTTTATAGGGTTTCTTAACATTTGAACTAATTTGTACATATTTCATTGATTTGCAAGAGATTAAACAATATTGCATGAATTTCAAAAAATTTCTGATCCTTTCAAGGGATTTTACAGGATTTCTACATTTTTGAAAAATGTCAAGGGATTTTAAAGAATTGTGAAAGATTTTCAAAAATTTTGAAGGTATATCAAGGAATTTCGGAAGATTGATGGATTTTATTAAGTATTCAAAGATTTGAAAGGATTTCAAAGATTTCTTGGGATTTAAACGTTTTTTAGAGAACAGTTGAATCATCAACAAAATAGTTAAATTTCCAGTTGAAAAAATTAATTTGCATGAAAGAGAAGACAAATTTTCAACACAAAAGATTAATTTTCTACCAAAAAATGCCAATTTTCAGCAAAATACATAAATTTATTAACTAATAGTTGAATTTTTTCACCAAGAAGAACACTTTTCCATCAAAAAGACGAATTTCCAACAAATTACATAAATTTTCAACTAAATGGTTCGAACAACGGATGTGATACAGGTTCCTCAATTTTTTTAATGAGATTTTTGAATATTTCAAGGGATTTTCAGAGAACTTTAGAAAATAAATAAAATTTTATTGATTCTCAAGGGATTCTCAGCTATTCCACAGACTGTTTAAAGAGTTCAAAAATTCAAGCAGAGAGGATTAAGAATTATAGGACCTTCAATTATTTTAAAGATTTTGGCGGATTCTACAAATTTTAATGGATATCAACAGAATTTAACAGATTTCAAGATTTTCATGGATTTAAGAGTATTTACAATGGCATCAAGAGATTTTGGTAGATTTCAAAAGCTTTTCTCATGGAATAAAATAAAAGTTCAAGAGATTTTGAAGATATTAGGAAAATTCGCAAATTTTTTGCTGTGTGAAGTTTATTTGTTCCGAATTGATATTTTTGTGTACGTTCATATGAGATTATAAATGGGGTAAAGCAAATTGTTCCTCTATAGTTTCCCTACTTTGAGCAATAGTTCTTTCAATATTTGTATATTATTTATTCTAATGCTGATTATCCTATAATTGTTTACTGTATAATGATTTTCTATAATGAATTTCCTACGATCTAGTGTGCATTAAAAATACAAATAATAACCCCTTATACTGGAATAAAATTTTTTAAATGCAGATAATGATCATCAGGTTGGCATAGGCATATATGCACAAACATTTGCAGCTGGTAATCACAGCCAACCACAACCACAATCAATGTTTTTCGAAAATATCTTTAATTTGGAACAAACATGGCTGTCGCTTTATTTTTTGAAGTCTTAGATCATCTTCCAATGTTATTAAAGATTGACATTGTGGACGTACTGAAAATATTTAAAGCAAAAGTACAAATTGTTGTTGAATAGAGTGAAAATTTTTTCCTGAAATTTGTATTAAAAAAAAAAAAAATTGAGTTCGAATTTCGAACGGGTCTTAATAAGATGATTGCCGCGCTGATAAGATGCTCGTATCAGTATGTGTATAGAAAATTATAATCATGCTTCGTGTTACAATACAAGGTAAAATTCATATCAGTTACAGGGATCATGTAACTAATGTAAACAAAGATATTTAGTGAGTATGTATAAGAGTGTGAGGTTATTACGCAATGTAAATGTTTTTTTTTGTGGAATTTAAAATTTATCTAATTGAATCTATTCTTCGTGAGGAATCTTTTCGAGACAGAAGAAAGAAAGAAATTACAATGACAAAACTCTTCAATTAATCTTTTCTAATATTCAAACAAATAATGTTTACCAACGTTTCGGTCTCTTCAAAATAGAATTATTCTACAATTGATCAAAATTTACCAAAATATGATGTTATTTGATATGTTTTAATTCATATTAGGCTTCAATCTGAAATTATTATATTGAAAACTTCTTCAACTTATAATGTTTCATTTATATTAGGACCTTTTAGTTTGGAAATTCATTATACAGAAAAACATTATACAGAAAATAACTATAGGATGATCAGTATTGGAATAAATAATACACAAGTATTGACAGAATTTTGTGAAAAGTAGAGAAACTACAAAGGAACAATTTATTTTGACCACTCATAATCTCATATGAATATACAAAAAATTATTGATTCTGAACAATCAAAGTTTACAGAGAAAAAATTTGTGAATTTCCTCAATATCTTTAAAATCTTTTGATCATCAGTTTTGATGCACGAATAAAATATATAGAAATACCTTCAAATAAAATTTAATTTATATAATACAGTATAAATAATTCAATAGCCCTTGAATGGCTATGAAATTGCTGAGCATCTCTTGAAAATCAATGAAATTTCGTTAATTTTCCAAAGTCTTCTAGAAATTCTTTGAAATCTTTGGAAATCCTATAGGATTCTTTCATATCTCTTGAGAAGTATAAAAAAAGCATAAATAATTTGAATGCCCCTGAATATCAACCCTTAAGTAAAATACCTAAAAATATTTAGAAATATTTTCATACCCGATGAAATCCCTTTGAAGGCTCAAAACCCGTGAAAGTATTTCGAAATTTGTTTTAATTCTTTATAATCCCTTGAAACCTCTTAATATGTTTGAAAATCTTTAATATTTCATGAAATTTTTATGAAATCTGAATAAATCGTAATTGGTTTAGATTTGAATAGTATGAGGTGCTCTTGATTTTATGACTTGGAAATGTTTAAAAAAAATTTACTAGATTTGGCAAATAGTTGAACGCAAGATTTTGAAGCTATACATTTTTTTAGTTGTGAAATAAAATAAGTTCAACATAGGTTTCTGCATAGATATGAGAAAAATATTATTTACTGCTGGATTATTTCTTTTCATCTAAAAAATAATATCTTCCCACAATAGATTGTCCTTAAAAATCAATTGTTGACAACATATTATACACTTATATCACAGTTTTGAACGAAGAAAATTGTCCTTTTCGACAGAGTCTTTTAATCTGAAGCATAATATCCTATCACGCAGAACATTTTTTCTTTGAATCAAACAAATTCTATCTTTGATAGAGGGTCAAAAAGAAATTTGAATATTTTTCGAAGTGCACAAGGACAAAAAACTATGCTTTTCTGGCAGTTTTCAACTTTAATAACAAATTAATGATTAATGATGACTTGATCGCTTTAAAGGTAGGACTTCTGGAACTTTTTCAACCAAAAATTCCAATTTTTCCTCCCCCTTTCCGGTGTTTAAAAGATATTAACATTTATTCATTTAAAGAATTGTAATAGTTTGAGGAAATCAATCCAATTTTCCAAGCTTGTGTTAATTTGTAGTAAAAATTTGAATGAACGACTGCACACCTCTAGTTTTTAAGTCGCTGTTCCCTGTCCACTTTTTTCATGAATTCTTCTTTTCTCCCCTGTTTTTAAGAAGTTTCCCGTTCTTCTCGTTTTTTTTCGATTGACTGCGAACTGTATAAATGAAACGCAATAAGAAAATTTCATTCTTTTTGGTTGAAAAGTCTACTGTTACATATTTTCGATTCAGATTACATCTGATTTGGACAAAAATACTGTTTGGTTCCAAATTTAATCATTTTGTTAAAAATGCAATTATTTTGTTAGAAATTCATCTTCTTTGGTCCAAAATTCAACTGACCGCTTGAAAGTTGAACTACTTTATTGAAAATTCATTTTTTTTTTGGTTGAAGATTCATCTCACTGTTTGAAAGTGTAACGCTTCTATTTCTATAAAATTAATTTCCGTGTTTAAAAAATCATCTTTTGAGTTGGATGATGAACTCTTTTTTTGAAAATGGATTTCTTCTGTTGAAGATCCATGATTTTAGTTGAAAATTTACATTTTTCGATTAAAGAATCAACTATTTGACTTAAAGCTAAAGTCCTTTTACAAAAATTCATTTTTGTTGTTGAAGTTTCACCATCTTATTTGGAAGTTCACATTTTCTGGCTGAAAATTGAACTGTTTTGTAGATTTGTCTTCATAGCTTAAAAATTTAATGATTTGGTAGAAAATGAACCTTTTTGTTGACAAATCATATTTCCTGGTAGAAAATTCAAATGTTTTCTAGATAATTCGTCTTTCTGGTTTCAAAATTCAATAATATTGTTGCACATTGATGTATTTTGTTAAAAAATCGTCTTTTTGGTAGAACATTAATCCTATTTATTTTAAACATTTGATAGTATCAAGTGAAATTTAAATCAATTAAAATTAGATAGAAAGCGTCAAACTTGATGTCAAGATTAGTGGGACTGAGGTTATGGTTACAAAACAGTTAACCCAGTATACATTCTTTTTCATTTTATAGCAATAAATATACGCTTTACGCAACGGCAATCCACCAAACAGTGAGACGAATATGGTATTTATGGTCCAAAATATTCCATAGCCTGAAATTTTTAACGAATATAGTCGTTTCTTGTTAGAAATTATCTTAATTAGATTTCTAAGAAAACTTTTGAAGAAGTTTATTTAAGTTTATTAGATGAAATCTTTTGATTGAAAGATGACCTGATGGAAAAAATAATATGGTTTTTTAATGTTTGAACAAATTAGAACCTCGGTAGAGATAAGGTTCGCTTAAAGAAATTTTGTTTGTTCGAATATTTTTTCAAACTGTGAGAAATGGTTCGCCATACAATAAAAATAATTGTTGATCAAAGTATCTTTGTTGGCCTAATTTCATATTTAGCGAGGCCTGGATATTTTTTAAACTGACTTCAATTTTTCTGTGAAATTTGTGTAACAAAATCCATATTTCATTCTACATTATTGGAAACCTTTTAAAAACTTAACTTATTTCGAAAAAATTTTCAGAACTTCTAAATATCTTTTTACATAATTTACATGTTTCCTACAAATTGAAAGTAATTGCCTGTATATACTGCAGAAAAATTTTCTCATTCTCTTCAAACCTATACGAATTCTCGAAAACCTTTCAAATTTCATTTTGAAAATTTAAAAAATGTATAATTTGTTGAGAATTTTTTGAAATATTTCCAAACTGTAAATAATTTTTGAATTTTTTCAGAACTTTTACCTATCTTTTAGAATTATTCGAATTGTTTCTAATTTTTTTTTAATCCTGCAAAATAGAAAAAAGTGACTTTACATTTTTTACATTCTTTTGTCAGAATGCTGCATTTTTTCAATTTTATCTTTTGAAATGCATTACTTAAAATAAAAAATCATTTAAATTGTTAAATTGTTGAGAATTTTTTTTAAAGATTTCCAAACCTTACTAACATTTCTACGGAAATTAAAATGATTTTTCATTTTGACTAAGCATTGCAAAAGATAAAATTGAAAAAAATGAAACATTCGAAAAGATTTTCCAATTTCTGGAAAAAGGATGTACAAAATGTAAAGGCACTTTTTTCTATTAAGCAGGATTTAAAAAATAAATTTAGAAACAATTCAAATAATTTTAAAATATATGTAAAAGTTCTTAAGAAATTCAAAAATTATTTACAATTTTGAAATATTTCGAAAAATTCTCAACAAATTATACATTATAGGTTTAAAGAGAATGAGAATATTTTCAGCAGTATATAAAGGCAATTACTTTCAATTTGCAGGAAACATTGAAATTATGTAAAAAGATATTTAGAAGTTTTGAAAATTTTTTCGAAATAAGTTAAGTTTTCAAAAGATTCCCAATAATGTAGAACGAAATATAGATTTTGTTACATTTAAAATAAATTTTTCAAGTTTCTTAAGGATTTTTGAGGGTTTCATATCAATATAAAAATGTTGTAAAGATTCTTGGGAAAATTTTTATTAATTTTTCATTTTGAAAAATTACGCTTCCATGAATACGTATGAAGATCTCTGAACATTGAAAAATAATGTGGATTTCACCAAAAAATTGAAGTCAGTTCAAAAAATTTCCAGGATTGTCGGAGTTTTAGAAAAAAACTTATTTTAAAAATGTTTTTCTACTGAAAATATTCTTAATCGGGCTAATATTCGGAATTTGTTTTCGATTTTCTGAGGACCAGCTCTGTAAATTCATCTTGAAGACGTTGAGACGGCCCTGCTTCGTTCAACCACATCTGTTTCGGGCATTTGACTTGCTTCTGGAATTACTATTGTCATAAAAAGGGTACTTTTTTTGCTGCCACTTGTCCCGCTGTGCTGGCCACACGCCCACACTGATTAAAGTCAGAAATATGCAAAATGATGTCTCTTGCGTGAGAATGATTTTATCATGAATTTAGTTATTGCAATGCAATAGCATGGCAAAACTGCACATTTGAAGCCATTGAATATCTGTGAATTTTTTCAGATTTTTCCTAACGTCGCCCTCCTTCTGGGAACAGGTCAAAGTGGACCCTTGAAAAAGGAGGCCGAAAAACCCTGTTTTTTGGGACGTTTTGCACGCTAACTATTGAACAAAATTTTTTCGGACAAAAGTGAACATATCGTTGCATTCGGAAGACTTTAAGCGTTCAGATGCTTTTTATTAGACATTTCAGAGATTTTTTTTTGTGCGAGTTTCAATCAAGAAAAGTGAGGGGCCTCGACTTTTGGACCCGACTTTATTAATACTCTAATATTAAATTCATTATCTTCCCAAAAATGTATTTCGTCCATTAACTCTGGGGTTCGTTGAAAAATTTCGTTAACAAACAATCCCTATGTTCCTCTTTGCAGAATCATCATTATCCAATCTATCAATATCAAAGGCAACTAGTCCAGGTAATTCAAAAACTGAAATACATTCTAATTAGTGATGCCGTTCGATACGAGACTGTCTCGATATCGTATCGAAAAATCTCGGTTTTTTCTCGTATCGGTATCGGACAGCCAGATGGTGGTTTCCTACGGAACAACAGTAGAAGGGGAACGGCGACAAGTTTCAACTACCTGAGTACCAATGAACATTTTCTTGTAATTTAAAGTTCTGAACCTTCAAATGAACGAAATATATTTTCCCTCGTATTTTCCCAATTCTATTATATCTAGAAATATTTTTCAACTGCCGATAAAAACATGCATTATAAGTTTCTTTTATAATTGAATTATTTTCAATGCAATGAACGATTATATTTTTGCACCATTTCTAGATTATAAAGCAATTAATAAAAAATGTTCATTTGAACGTTAAAAACTTCAAGCACATTATCTTTTAAATTCTCAAGCTTTGAAACTTCTAAAATTCCTACATGTCTTTTAAACAAAATCGAATTTTTCTCAAAAAAATTGGAAAAACTTTCAAAATTACAAGAACGGAATATGTGAAGGTGCAAACCGGCAAAATTTTTCTTTAAAATCTTCTTTATTCTGTTTCGAAATTTTAGAAAATGCTTTTAAATCTTTTTAAATTTACTCTTAGAATTAATTTTTTAAAATACGAAATCATTTGAAATTTTCCCAAGAATCTTGAAAAAATTCAACAACATTTTTCCATAATGCAGATGTGACGAAAAAGAATCTAGACATTCTTTTATTTTACAGGATTATAGAGAACATTAGGGAAAATTCGAGTTAGTTTAAAAGATATTTAGGTCTTTTAGAAGTTTGAAAGAAATTTAAAAATATTTGATAAATTTTCGGAAATCTTTTGAAGTTCTATTTTTAATATCTTCAAAACTTTTAAAATTCTTAAATATCTTTGATTTTGACAACAAGTTTGGAAATCTTTTGAAATCTGTTTAAATATTGACTTAAAAATTAATCTTTCCAAATAAATCATTCTAAGTTTTCTCTATAGAGAACGTTTTTTTATTCTCTAAAAACCTTTCAAAATGTTTAAAAACCTTATTTTTCAAAATTTTCACAAATCTGCCTTCTTTCTTGAAATTTTTTCATATCTCTAAATTAAAATCTTTTTTTGAACCTTTTTAAAACTTCTAAGCCTTTTGAATATTGTTTTAAATTATTCGAATTTTTCAACAACAAAATTTTAAACAGATTAAAAATAAAAACAATTGCCCAATTGCAGATTGCAATAAAAAATTTAATGTTTGAGTTAAAAAAAAGGGAAAAAATGCTCCCGAGATATGAACCTTGTGCATACGAGTAAATGAAGTTTAATGTCAAGTACTTATAGCTAATTCCGATAAAAACGACCGACAATTTGGAGATTAAAATTTCACGGATTTTCAAAATCGGCTTTGGATAGCGATTCACAATGGAATTTTTAATTTTTTACAAAAATAAAAACTTATTCCCGAAATATGGGTATATGCTGAATGATAATAACAAAAAAGTTTTCTCAAATAAAAATAATTTTTTTTTCCGATAAAATCAAAGTTAAAGATCGTGAAATCACAGTATGGCATTTTTTTGCTAACAATCCTGAAAAATAAGAAAATATATATGATTTATTTTGTTACTGAATTATAATAATTTGAAGAAATATTGATAAACTAAAATCTTATTAAAAATTGCGAATATTTTCTAAAAGAGTGAATTACGAGTAAGTTTCGCTGTAAAGCTTTTATTGATCTTTTCCGTAAAATGTCAATTTCTTATTTTTATTTTGATAATTAGAACATGCACAATTTTCTGAATAAATTTGTCTACGTATTTTTCAATAATTGTGAAGATAATATAAATATAAGTAAATTTAAAAATTTTAAAGGAAGTGAAGTTATATGAGATTACAACTAAAATATATCTTCTAATAATAACCTGTTATACATATTAAAATAAAATGGAACAATATAGTAATGGGAAAAACGTATTTATTAAAGAAAGGACTTATCACTTTCAGAAAAGAGGAAGTTTTTCAATTTGTGGGGAAAATAATTTTTCATACAGAATACACAATTCGAATAACAATTTATTTGTTAAAATTTTTTGAAGACTCACATTCTAGCTAAGAAAGAGATTCTGAGATATGAGAACCAGGATAATCAGTATTATGATTTGGATCTTAAAGTATAAATCTAATTTTTCTACGATTTTGCAGAAAATTAAAAAAAAATATCTGAAGATTTCAGATATGTCGAAAATGAATTGTAAAGAAAATTTCGTTATTTTATAGGATGTTACAAAATCTAAGCAATAATAATTGGCGTCAGTCTGACCTTTCAAACTTCAGGACTTTTAGAAGTTTGGAAGAAATTAGGAAATATTTCATATATTTTCAGAAAATTTTTCTAGTTTGAAAATATTTTTTATTTGTTTAAAAATTCTAAAATTCCTCTTGAATTTTTCTAACGAATTGTGAAAAACTTTGAAAATTACAAAAATTGTAATTCCACATTTCCACAAATCTTCCACATTTTGTAAATCCTTTTAAGACTTTTTTTATTTTTTTAAACAATTGATTGGCCTTGAACATATTTTCAAAACGTCGGAACATTGTAAATATCTTTTAAAATAATTCGAATTTTTCCTGAAATTAAAAAAAGCTATGAAAAATCAAAAATATCACCAATTTTTGTGACAAGTTTGTGAATGTTTTCAAATATTTTAAAGTCATTTTAAATATTCTCTTCAAACTAATTTAAAAAAAAAAGAATTATTTTAAATTTTGCTAGGAACTTAAGAAACTTTTTCATTCTCTTGAAATCTTTCAAAACACGTGAAAAGCTACTAAATGTTTTGTTCACTATCTTTAAAAATATTCTTTTTGTTTGAAATTCCTATAAGTCTGTTAAACTGACTTGAATTTTTCTAAAAAATTTGGAGAAACTTTCAAAATTACAAAAATTGCCTTTAAATCTTCCACATTTTTTTCAACATTTTTAGAAATCTTTTTGAATTTTCTTAAACTTCGATACATTCTAAATATCTTTTAAAAAATTTCAAATTTCTGCTCAAACTAAAAAAAAAATCTGCAACATCAAAAATATTGCCTTGAATACTTCCAGATTCTTCTTGTGCCAAGTTTGCAAGACTTCTGAAATGTTCAAAAAATTCTTTATTCCGAATTTATTTTAAAAAATTATGATTATTTAAAATTTTTCTAGGAAACTGAAGAAATTTTTCATTTTCTTGAAACCTTTCAAAACGCTTGAAAAACTTCTAAATGTTTTGTTCGCTATCTTCAAAAATTTACTTTTTGTTTAAATTTAATTGAAATCTTTTTAAGTTTTAAATTATTCTTGAATCATTTTAAAACTTCAAAATAACTCTTACGCTTTCACCAATTATAAGATAAATAAATAAGCTAATTTACTAATATTTTTTCGAGAAATTATTATTATTATTATCATTCATAATAATAATTTCTTTCCAAACAATCAGTGGATCAGAAATCAAACGGTACTTCGGCAAAATAAAAAGTATATAAAATACGATTAGTAGTATTATTAGGTCAAATGATTGTAGATTCACGTAAAATAGAAGTTGATATCTTTGCGCCTCTCTATCAACAAATAAAAAGTAAGAGGAATTATTTAAATAAAAACTTTCGTTTAAAGCTAAGAAACTTTTATCTGTCCATGTAATGTAAAAGATTTAATTTAAAAATTGAATTGAAATAAGTTTGAGTTTGTTTAAATCAAACAGATCTCACTGAGTGCTTTAGAATTTCTTCGGCAGTGCAAACTGTAGAGTTGTAGAGTTTAGATTTTTGGAATATATAATTCTTTTCTTTCAAGGCCTAGTCCCAAAGGGATAAGCTCCTCACAGCTTCTTTTTCCGGTACCTGCGGCCGGCCACACGACCAGCCCTACTCTCTCTTCTATTGTGAACGAGGAAAATCCCATCTGGACATTTTGTCTCGGAATTCCGATACGATACCGATACGAGACGGAACTTTTCGATATTTGTCCGATACGATACAAAACCGAGCGATACAAATCCGAGACTGGAAGGTGAGTATCGTATCGGTATCGTCTCAGTATCGAAAAATATCGCTCGGCGGCATCACTAATTCTAATGGAAATGTTAGACTTATCCTATTGATTCTATAATATTAAATTTACAATTTTAGGAAAGATATATGCCTAATATTATTAATTGTTTTTTTTTTAATTCTAAGAAATTACTCACTTCAAATATGACAAACGAGTACAATTTTCGGCAAATTAAAAAGTGTATATTTTTATCTTGTTTAAAAAGACAAACTACTAACGAAGGCATGTTTATTTTAAACATTGAGTTTGGGGTGGGCTGCAAAAACTTCGTTAACAAAAGATCCCTATATTTCTATTTGCAGGATCATCATAAACCAATCCGCCATCATCAAGGCCACGCAGTCCACCATCACCAGGTAATTTAAAGACTAAAATACAATCTGAAAAAAATATTAGAGAATTTTGCCAAAACGTCTAGTTTTTTCCCGACATGAAGTGCTATATTGGCCATATGGCTATCCAATATTCTATTGCCATTTTGATGTTAACCTAATAAATTATATAAACTTTTATGAAATAATTCATTTATTAATTCATTTTGCAATATCCTGCACAATTTACAAACTAAAATAGTAAAATTTATTAAATTTCAGGAAAAAGGTTTGTTAGAAGTTTAAATGAAGCATGTTGAACGATAAATGTAGCTATTTCTTGAAAAATAATCAATTTTCCTTATATTTTAAGCCCATAATTTCTTGTAATTTGTATCAAATCATTATTAATTCATTATAAACTATTTTTCATTCTTTTTTGATTTAATGAATAGAGGCGTCGGACTGTGTAAAGAATTAATCTTTTTTTGTGTGAAAGTTTTATCATTTGGTTCAAAATTAAATTACTTCGTGGAAAATTCAACAATTTTGTTAAAAGGTCATACTTCCTGATTGAAAATTAACTTTTTTTTTCAAAATTCAACTGTGCCGTAGAAGATTTGTATTTTAGGCTTGAAAATTAAACAATTCGTTAGATTATTTTATTTACTGTTTGGTAAATCCTTCAGAATCCCCCAAAATCCGCTGCAAATCTGTGGAACAGCTGAGAATCCCTCAAATTTTAATGAAATATCATTAATTTTCCAAAGTTTTAGACCTCGTGAAATTCTTGAGAATGTTCTCAAATCTCTGGAAATCTTTGAAATCCTGGAAATCACACAAAATTCTATTAAATCCTTTCAAATCTTTGAAAAGGGTAAAAATCCTGTAAAATCCTTTGAAATGTTCAGAAATTTTTTGTAATCTGTGAAAATATTGTTAATCTCTCTACGTTACCTAAACAAATCATTTGATTGTTCTTTCTCTATTTTTTGCACCGACTCTTACAATATCCTAACATTCTCTATTACTATAGTGATTTTCTTGTAATGATTTTGGATAATTATTTTTCAAGAATCGCGAAAAAACTATAAGAAATTTATTATAGGAAAATCATTATTAGGATCCTACACTAAATTTTCTATAATATTTTTCGTAAGGAAGGATTACAAGGTATTATAAAAAATTGCTAGACATACAGCTTTCTAAATCAAAACAGAGAATAGGGATGCGAGAGTATGTGAATTTTTTGCACCAATAAAGAATGTCTCGGATTCAGAAATGAAATTCAAAATTGAATTTCTTGGATAATCATTACGAGACTCGTAATTCAGTATACTTTAGTAGTTATCAGATAATGAATTTTTCAATCTACAAAATGGTAACTATATTTTTCTTACTTGATCAGGTACAGGAATGCCACGAATTCCAATTGAACCGGAAGCTGGTGATATAGTCTTTTGTGATTACAATTTTGCTGGACTATATCATGAATATGAGGGATACGGGTTTTTTCTTAAAATACATTTGAAAACTCACAGATACGGTAATTGGAAAATTCTGATTTTTCTGATATTCCATTAGTGAAATGCTAGAATATTACTCATCCATGATTAAAACACTTAATTACTAATTCAATACCAATTTTCATTAATTCAGTAATTGAGAACGGTCAAGATGTAAGAATAGGAAGAGAAGATGTTAAGAATGGTGATGCTCTGATACGCGGCGATTTTTTGATTGTATTTTATCTCGACGGCAAGTTTTACGAGGCATCTGAAGATAAGAAAAAACAAGTGTTCTTTTGATCCAGAGTTAGCAAAATATTGCCATCCTGATGTAGACCAGGAAACAGTACAACTACATTTGGTGCGCACTGAGATATTCAATGAAACGCATTTACATCTGTACCTTTTGACGTAGGGTTATTGGTACAATCGGTAGCCTTACCCACAATGATTGGCCTTTTCTTTAGAATATACTTTTCAAAAAAATATTTGAAAATAAAATTACTAAGAAATAGTGCAAGATCGCTATCAGTATACTATGCTCTATTTATTAGTAACTTTATTTGAGTGTATTTCCAATAAATCTACAGTTTGAAGCTGGCTAATAATTGTTTAAGGGGGCCAATCATTGTACCGATTACCCTATGATAGCTTTTTGAAAAAAGTACCGTTCTTGGATGAAGCGCCCATACTCTATTCATGAAAAAAAAAAAAATTGTTAATTTCAATTATTAATATGTAAAACTGTATAATAATGCAATTACTAATAATGTTTAGGTTTTCTTAATACACAATGTATCATTAATACAAAAGTAATGAATTTGATATCTGGATCATTCGAATCTTTGTGTAAGTACAAGTTGGTACAAGATAAAATAAAAGAGTGTACAGAATTTGGTAAAATTGTTGATTGTTTATTGGATCCATTTAATTTCTGTAATCAGTATCCTAGGCGAACTTTATGATCCCCAAGCGTAACGACAAATTGAAATACCGAATAATATTCATGAAGGGAAGAGATATTTATTATATGAATTTTACAGATTTTAATGAATATAACTCGCCATTTTTGGACATATCTTAAAATATTCAAGTGATTTTCATTTTTATTTGTTAGTTTACAAATTCAAATTTAATAAAAATTATATTTCAAAACAATTGTTTTAAAATAAGGCTTCATAATATTTTGAAATCGTAAATATAAACCTAACCTTTACATTTTTATTTTCACATTCTTATCATAATTTTGTGAGAAAACTAACGCGCAAACAAGAATCTCATATCAATATAAGAGTTTTACAGTTTTCATTGCAAACATACAGTGCTATTCTTGTGATAGATTTGAATTACACGTACATTTATTTTTTTAAATAAAAGAATTTCGGGAAATACTACTCTCTATATCCGAATTAGTAGAACTTTTACTGATGCAATTATTAGCATTATCTCTGCCTGCTAAATTAGTAATTTTATCACTTTCTTCTAAATTTAATGTTGAGATTTATGTTACTTAGTGAATTAGGAAGGGTATTCTACTAATCTGCTTAGAATGAAATTTCACAAGATTAAAGGATTTCAAAGATTTATAGGGATTTAAACTTTTTTTTTAGAACTTTAATAAATAAGTTTTATTTAGTTTGAATTCAAGCAAATTTTCATGGACTTCAAGAGATGTCTTAAAATTTCATAAAAATTTTAACGAAATTTTAAAGACTTTGAAACATATCAAGAGGCTCTAAGGTATTCTCAAGGGTGGGGCTTCTAAATATTTAAACTAATTTTTAAAGATTTCACTTGTTGTTAAGACTTGTACAGGATTGCTATGTTTTCGAAAAATGTCAAGGGATTTCAAAGAATTGAGGAGGATTTCCAGAAATTTGAAGTATTTTCAACAAAATAGTTTAATTTTCAGTTGTCCTGAACAGCTGGGCAGAATGCCCTCTGGGCATTCTGCCATTTACTTTACCTTTATACATTTGTTTGGTTAATCGTTCATCTTTCATTCTTTCAAGATGACCGAACCATTTCAACTGATTTCTTTCCCATGTGTCAACTATTGTCTCTTTTCCACCACATTCTTTGAGGATTATCTCGTTTCGAACTTCGTGCATCAGTATTTTCCCGCATACTGTGCGCAGAGGTTTCATGCCAATGGCGGTAATTTTACTCCTGTCCTTCTCTTGACAGGTCCATGTCTCGCTACCGTATAGTACAGTCGGTACGAATATAAAATTGTGTATGACCATTTCAGCTTTTTTTGATATGTTTTTATTTCTGAGCACAACCTGTGAGGTATGTACTCGCCACTGTATTTAAGCATTTCAGCGCTAATACTGTCCACACCGGCAGCCTCATCGTTTTTTTAATTCTTAATTTCTAATGCATTATGTTCTATGTAGCAGTTCTGTTGCCCTATATCTTCAGCTCCTAACAATTCTTTAAAAGAGTCTTTTAAAGCGTCTTCTATCCCGTCTATGTCATATAGCATTTCACCTTTGCTGTTTCTCATGCTGCCAAACTCTGTACTTTTACTAAGACCTGTGATGTTTAATGTGCTCTTGCACGCTTTTTTCTTTTCTTGCTGGGCTGCTTGAATTTTATCATTCCACCACTCATCACCAGACTTTCTTCCTACCACTGCCGTACCACATACTTCAATTACACTTTTCACAATGATATCCCGTAACAAAGTCCACGCGCCCTCTATATCTTTATTGCTTAAAAGCGCTTCCCAAGTTGCTGTATCTATGCGTTCGTTTAACCTATTTTGAAACTCTATTCGCACTTCTGGTTTTTGTGAATTTTCAATCTTTATTCGCGTATCATTTAAAGTGTCCCAGAAGGCGTCTTTGACTTCTCTCGGATCGCTATCAACTGGAGCGTAGCACGCTATGATGAATAATCTTCTAACCCACAGCAATCTGGGCGATACACATCCTTGATCTTTGAGATGCTGTCTTGCTTTTTCATTCATAATCAAACCGACCCCTTGACTACGATGTGATTCACTATCTACTCCTGACCATATTTCTAAACCGCCTTCCAACACCCCATTTTCTATGTTTTTACTCTCGCAACCCTTTTTTGTCGTCTCAGGTACACATGGAATATATAGTTTCCTTACGTGCGTAGTTTCTTGTAGTTCTCTTACTTTCATATCATTCACTCCTCTAGCATTCCAAACACTCAGTCTCCATCCATCGCCTGAAACTCGACCTTTACGTTTACCGTGTTTATGCATTTCGTCAATCAAAGTTTCACTCCATTTTGAGGCTACTTTATTTTTTGTATTATTCAAGTTTAGATTGTACACCCAATTACCACCTGTATGCGCGAAATTTGTTTTGCGAGTCGGAATGATGTCCAAGTTAAATAGTGATTCGTCGTAAGGTGGAGAGTCTAGCGATAACGTTAGTCCCACCAAAACTTCTGTTACTCCTTTTTTTTTCAAATATTCGAATTGGAAAACTAGACGCGGTTATATATCTTGTATGAAATTGTTTTCACATAGAGACACAATTTCAAGGAAAAATGATCAAACTCTAGAATTTTATATTTGGTTTCTTTCGCAGTTTGAGCAACGCGTCCTATTCCTTTAAAAACTGATTCGAGACTAATTCTGTTTTCTTGGAAGGGACAAAGGAATGCCATGTGTTACAAAAAATTGAACAAATATTTGGTTGAAAATTCTACTATTATATTGTTGATTCGGAGTTCATATTTTTTGGTTTAAAATTCTACTATTTGATTGCAAATTTAATTTAGGATTCATGTTTTTTGGGTAAAAATTCATTTCACTGTTTGAAAGTGTGACTCTTCTATTTTTATAAAATTAATCTTTTTGTTTGAAAAATCATCTTTTGAGTTGAATGATGAACTCTCTTTTTGAAAATTCATTTCTTTTGTCGCAGATTTATGATTTTAGCTGAAAATTCATCTTTTTCGAATGAAAAATCAACTATTTGGTTTAAATCTAAACTACTTTTTAAAAAACTCATTTTTTTTATTGTTGAAGTTTCACCATTTTATTTAGAACTTCATATCTTTGTGTTGGAAATCGAACTGTTCTGTTGAGAATTCGTCTTCTTAGCTGAAAAATTGCATTAATTTGGTAAAAATTTAAACTATGTGATTCAAAATTGACTTTTTTGTTAAAAATCCATATTTTTGTTCAGAAATTCAACTATGTGGTTTAAATTAAACCATTTGTTAAATGCAAATTCTACGTATGGTAATCGTATTTCCTGGTTGAAAATTTAACTGTTTTCTAGATTGATCGACTTTTTGGTTTAAAAATTCAAAAACTTTATTGCA
Organism: Andricus curvator; assembly: GCA_932195095.1. Lineage (NCBI taxonomy): Eukaryota > Metazoa > Arthropoda > Insecta > Hymenoptera > Cynipidae > Andricus > Andricus curvator. The sequence continues at coordinate 21,063 of CAKNYM010052522.1, read as the reverse complement.
AACTGACTATTTTGTTAGAAGTTCGCCTTTTTGGGTGAACATTAACCTTTTTGGTGAACAATTCATCTTTTTAGTTAAAAATTCAACTATTTTCTTGAAAATTTATCTTTATGGTTGAAAATTCGTGTTTTTTTCTTAAATTAATTTTTAAGCCAAAGATTTTTGGTCTAAAAAATATCCTTTTTAGTTGAAAATTCAACTATTCGGTTCAAAAATCATCTTTCTTGTTAAAAATCAACTTTTTTGTTCAAAATTTAACTTTATGGGTTACAAATTCAACAGTCTTCTAAGAAATTTGTTTTTTTGACTTGAAAATTTCACTGTTTGTTGTTAAGTTTGAATTTTTTTTTTTTAATTCGACTATTTGGTCCAAATGCATCCTCGCAGATATGAAAATTTAACTAATTAGATAATGTCCTTATTTATGGCACATCTTAGTATCAATAAAATTGAAATTATTTAAATGAGATGAATAGTGTGAAATTTGATGTCAAGATTAGTGGGACTGAGGTCATGATTACAAAACAATTTGAAAAAATGACAGCATCGATAGAGATAAGGTTCGATAAAAACAATCTGTTCTGTAGGAATATTTATTCAAACTGTGAGCATATGTTAAAACCGTTTTCCATACGATGTAAATATTTTATAATCAAAGTATCTTTGTTGATCTAACTTCATCTCTTCCGAGGCTTTTTCCTTTATCAAAACATCTGTTTAAACATCTCAGTTACGTTCAAACTGATTAAATTAATTCTACGGAAAAAAGTGCATAGAATCCATGTGGTAGATAATTTGCTCAAGAGTCTGGCCCCCTATCTGATAGACGCACACAAATAAAGCTTCTTTGTTTTATAGCCAAGGCTATAGTCATTCAAGTTTTTCAAAGTATGACGAAAATCTTGCAGCCTTGATTGACGGATCTAGAAAAGGGAGAGGGGTTCTGTCCTTGCCACCTGGAAAATTAGTACACATATAATGTTTTTTTATTTGATAGCAATAAAAATACGCTTTACGCCCAAGCCAATCAGCGGCCTACCCGTAGACAAGAATTTCTGTCAAGAATGAGATAATGGCTTCTATATATACTAGCAAAAAATATTCAAGATCCATTCAGTTACAGTCCGAGAAGTTCTTCAAAAATCGTTTCTCAATGTGTACACCAAGATGAAGATTTCTGTCTTTACGCTGCTCTTCACGTTGGTGGTGTTTCTCAACTATGTTCGTAAGTAGAACATAGCATAGTACAAAATCAATCATATATTAAAGCATTTTCAATCCAAATATCAACTATATTCAAAAATCATTTTCCCACTTTGATACAGTTGATTCATAAGTTCTTGTTATTGTATAGGTATTCCATCTTGCTGCTTCATTATAGGTATGTTAAGCTGGCACAACACTATTGAGGTATGGAGATGTGACCTAATTCATAATTTTGGGCTTATTTAGGGCTAATGTTGGCCCCTATTCTTAAATTTAAGGCTCTATTATTTTTTTACAAAAATAATAGAGCGCTAAATTTGGGAATAGGGGCCCAAATTAGCCCTAAATTATGAATTAGGTTACATCTCTGTACCTCAATAGTGTTGTGCTAGCTTAACATATCTCTTCATATTCATTTACCGAATTAAGGGTCATATTAATTGTTACAAAATAATTTGTTATAAAACCAATTTCAGTTCAAAAATCTTGCGTTTACTGTTACAACTATTGATTATTAGTTCAATCCCCGAGATACCTTTTGTTCAAAAGGTCAAAAAAGTCCCCTGATTACTAATATCTTGATGATTTATTCGAAATCCTGGTCAAATTTTGCCTCATAATCCACTGCTTAGAAAAACGGAAAACACCCCGAAACATTATTTTTATTGAATAAAAGACAAATTTCTAAGTACTTTGAAAATAATTTTATATTGTTTAAACAAATATTATTGGTTCAAACTGTATTTTTTCTGGCGGATCTTAAAGAGTTACTACTTTTCAAGATAAATGATGTGGTTGATGTATCTCAAAGTAATATTTTCTCTGTTTCGAATCTCGTATACTATGTCGCTTAATAATTTTATCATCTTAACGAAATCGATCTGAAAAAATAACTTTCCTTAAAGTAACTGAAAAAAAATTATTAAACAAGAATAGAAATGAAGGCTTAACTTATTATTATATCTGTAATATTGAAGTCACTATTTTAGCAAAGATATACGCCTCATATCAATATTTATTTTTAAATTGTACGGAATCACTCAATTGAAATACGTCAAACGGGTACAATTTTCGGCAAATTAAAGCGTGTATATTTTTTATCATGTTTGAAGAAAAAACGATTAACGAAGGTATTTTTATTTTGACCATTAACTTTAGGGTTCGTTGAAAAACTTCGATAACCAAGGATCCCTATATTTCTTTTTACAGAATCATCATCCAAAGCATTTTCACCATGGCCACCCAGTTCATCTGAGTATCTTTTTAGAGATTCATCACCGTCGAATCGATCACCACCAAGGGCAAGCAGTCTAGGTAATTTGAAAACTAAAATACAATCTAAAACAAATAATACAGTAACACTAATAATACTATAATATTAAATTCACTATTCTGGCAAAAATGTATTTCGACCATTAACTTTGGAGTTTGTTGAAAAATTCCATTAAAAAAATTCCTATGTTCCTTTTTACAGAATCATCATTATCGAATCTATCAATATCAAAAGCAACCAGTTCAGGTAATTTAAAAACTAAAATACAATCTAATGGAAATGTTAGATTTCACCCTATTGATTCTATAATATAAAATTCACAATTTTAGCAAAGATATATGCTGAATATTGTTAATTTTTTTTTAATGTAAGGAATTACTCACTTGAAATATGACAAATGAGTACAATTTTCGGTGAATTAAAATCTGTATATTTTTTATCTTGTTTGAAAAAAACAATTAACAAAGGCATATTTATGTTGATCATCAACTTTGAGGTTCGTTGCATAAATTTCGTTAACAAAAGATCCCTATATTTCTTTTTATAGAATCATCATCATCATCATCATCCAATCCGTCATCACCAAGGCCACGTAGTCCGCCATCACCAGGTAATGTAAAGACTGAAATACAATCTAAAACTAATATTAGAGAATTTTTCCGGAACGTCTAGTTTTTTACCTACATGAAGTTCTATATGGGCTGTATGGCTATCTAACTTTTTATCGGTATTTTGATATTTATCTAATGAATAAAAGAAACTTCTATGGAATAATTTATTTATTAATTCATATTACAATTCGGTTATGAAAAAAATTATATGGATAAATCTGCGATTCAGCATGCATCATTTAAACTCTGAACGCATTTTTTGTGGAATTTCGTAAATATTACAACGTAAACTAGACGCGTGTTTGATTTTCCTTGCACCAGTTACAATTTAAAATAGTAAAATCTATTAAATTTCAGGAAAAAGGTTTGTTGAGAGTTCAAATGAAGCATTTTAAATAATAAATTTAGCTATTTCCTGAAAAATAAAAAATTGTCCTCTAATTTAAAGTACACAATTTCTTGTAATTTGTACTAATAATTATTATTAATTCATTATTTATTTACCATAGACGATTTTCCATCGTTTTTTGATTTAATGATTACAGGCTTCGGACTCTGCGAAGAATTATATTTTTTGGTTTAAAAATTTCATCATTTGGTACAAAATTAAATTACATTGTTGAAAATTCAAGAACAATCCCTTAAAATTAAATTTAATTGATTTCCGAAGTTTTCTATAAATCGTTTGAAATCTTTTCTTTGAAATCCTTGAAGATTTAATAAAATTCTATAAATCTAGTCAAATTCCTTGAAATTCCTTGAACTCTTTGGAATGAATAGGAACCCGTTCAAATTTAATTTAATGTATTTTCCAAAATTCACTAGAAATTTCTTGAAATCTTTGAAAATCATACAGAATTCTTTGAAAACCTTTCACATCTTTGAAAAAAGTAAAAATCAAGGTTTTTTCAAATTGTTTGAAATTCCTTAAAGCCTCCTGATATGTTTGAGAATCTGCGTTAAATAAACAAATCATTTGACTGTATTTTCTCTATTTTTTACATAAAAGAAAAAATTATAATAAATTCATTATAGGAAAATCATTATGATCCTATACTAAGTTTCCTATAATATTTTTTGCAAGGAAGGATTACAAGGTATCGTGAAAAGTTACTTAACATACAGATATCTAGATCAAACCAGAGAATAGAAATTCGAGAATATGTAATTTTTTTGCATCAACAAAGAATGTTTGCGATTCAAAAATAAAATTCAAAATTGAATTTCTTCTATAATTATTAGGAGAACCGTTATTTAGTATAATTTAGTAGTAATAAGATAATGAATTTTTTAATCTTCAAAATATTAACTATATTTTTATTGATTAGGTACAGAAGAGATAAAATACCCATTTGATCTGAAATCAGGTGACGTAGTCTACAGTGGTGAACAATTTGTTGGACGATATTATAAATTTGGGGAGCTTGGATTGTTTTATAGAGTAAAGTGGCCAACTCTCTATTACGGTAATTGAAAAATGATGATTTTCATAATATTCCATTAGTGAGACGCTAAAATATTACTAATCCATAAGCTAACCATTTAATTACTAATTCAATACAAATTTTCATCAATTCAGTAATGGAGAACGGCCGGAAAGTGATGATATTGAAGAAAGAGCTTAAGAATGGTGATTTACTGATACGTGATAAATGGTTTTTTGGATTTTATCTCAACGGCGCGTTTTACGAAGCACCTGAAGATAAGAAGAGACAAATGATCCCTTGATCCAGAGCTTGCGCAATACTGTTATCCTGATGACGACCAGAAAACTGTACAACTGCATTTCGAGCGAATCGAGACGTTTAATGAAATGCATTTACATTTGTACCTTTTGTCGTAGGGTTATCGGTACAATTTTTAGCCTCCTCCATGAAGTTTGGCTTTCTCCTTAAAACATACTTGATAAAAAAATATATTAAAATACAATTACTAATCATTGTAGCGATTACCCTATAACGGCTTTTTAAAAAAGTACCGTTCCTGGAGGAAGCACCCATACTCTATTTATTAAATCAAAACAAAAAATTGTTAATTTCGATTAATAATATGCAAAACCGTATAATAACTGACAACTATTAATTTTTCAGTTTTCTCAATACAAAATGTATCATTAATATAAAACGAATCAATTTGATATTGGGATTATTCAAATCTTTGTGTAAATACACGATAAAATAAACGAGTGTACAGCATTTGGTCTAATTGTTAATTGTTTTGTTATAGATACAAAAATTATAACTTTATTCATCTGAATCAACAAAGGGAAGAAGAATTCGTTGGCAAAATAATTATGGACGTGAAGGACAGGGCTCAGAGGGGCTCTTCCTGCCATGTGGTTCTTCGATCCTAAGAGAGTATCGAGAGAGGGTCCACGCAAGCGTAAGTTAAATACAGGGTATTGTCTAGGCCCTTAAGAGATTCAGGGGGGTAAGAGACAGGTTCCACAGGAACTCTTACTGCTATGTTGTTCTCCGATCCTACGAGAGTATCAAGAGAGGTTCCATGTGGACGTTAGTTAAATACAGGGTAAAGTCTAGGACTTCCAGAGGTTCAGGGAGTGAGTTCAATTCTCCGATCCTACGGTGAGGATCGTGAGAAAGGGTTAGATTTAAATCGTGCTCCGATCCTACAGTGAGGATCGTGAGAAGAGATCCCGAGGTTAAAAGACGGGAGTCAATTAATCTCCGATCCTACGGTAAGGATAGTGAGAAAGGATCCGGAAGTAAAAAGGCGCGGTACAATCAATCTGCAATCATACGGTGAGGATCGTGAGAGAGGGGCAGGTTTAAGCATGTTTGAATCACTCTCTGATCCTGCAGGGAGGATCGTGAGAAGGGATCCTGAGATTAAGAGGCAGGAGTCGATTAATCTCCGATCCTACAACGAGGGTCGTGAGAAAGGAGTTTATTGAATTAGCACCTTAACCACATGGAAAAAGAGGAAGGAAGGGCAGAATGGAAGGGGCACTGATAAAAATAAGGTACTTACATTCCTCGGCGACTACACTTGAAAAAAAGAAATTACAACTGGAACTACGGACGAAAAAGGCACCGAGCAGCGGGGCCTTCCGCGAACCGGAGGATACGCCATTCGATGGCAGGTGGTGCCGGCGGAGCGAGATGCTCGCGGGGCACCCGTCTTCGATCAACTGAAGAACTGGCCGCGGGACTGGACCTCGTCCCGGGGCCCGCTCGTCACGCCACACGTGGCGTAGCTTAAGTACTAATAGAGGGTGGGGAGCGGAACGCGCGAATATTCAAACTGAATTATCGGATGACAAAGGCCCGCGAGCTGACATTCTTTGGGGAAACGACGGAAAATCCGAAACTACTATTGTTTAGACAATCGGTAGTTTTGTTTTGTAACAGTTTATTGAAACCATTTAATTTCGCTGATCAGTATCCTTAACACACATTATTATTACCAAGCATAACGACAAATACAAATACCGAATAATATTCATTAAAAAAGAGATATGTAATATATGAATTTTACAGATTTTACTGAATTTAACTCGCCATTTTTGGACGTATTATTAAATCTTTAAATGATTTTTATTTTTTCGTTCACAAATTTAAATTCCAAAGAAAGAAGTCTATTGAAAAACAATTATTTTAAAATGAGGAGCACGTCCAGTGTTTTTGAATTTAAATGTTCAAAATATAACTTGTGATTGTTCACAACTTTCTCGTAATAATATTTTTAAAATATTCGAAATGCGAGTACATTCAATTTTTTAAATATAAGAATTTCAGGAAATACTCACTGCTAAATTAATAATTGTATCACTTTCTTATGCATGAAATGCTGAGATTTATGTTACTAAATGAATTAGGAAGGGTATTCTACGAATCTGATCAAAAGAACTAACTTACTAGTTCAGTAAGTAGCAATGAATTGCTGGGGAAACATAATTTAATATATTTTGTAATAATTTCTGCTGATTTTCGAGTTTTATTTGAAAAAATTCAATTGTTTTCTCATATAAAAATACGTAACCTTTATTAGTAGTGAGCATGGTAGCGGCCAGTTCTTTCCTCATAGGGTAACCTCTTGATTTAAAATTAAAATCTACAGATGTGTAAAAATGGATTCCTAATTTTATTAATCACCGATTAATGTATTTGTACTATTACTTTCAATAGCAGCTTAAAATAGATAATTAATTAGGTTCATACTGATTTTCCTATAATGCATTTCTTATAATTTTTTGCGATTATAACAAAATCATTGAAAGAAAATCAGTATTGAAATGAAGAATGTTGAAATACTGAAAGAGTGGTTGCAAAAAGTAGAGAAATTGGAAACGAATAATTTATTTATTTACTCAACTTGGATATCCAAACAATTCAGGAGATTTTAAGGAATTCCAAAGGATTTCGACAAATTTCGAGGAAGCCGTGGGTTCTAAGACTTCTTAAATGATTTACAATATTTTACAAACATGTCAACTAAATTTGAAAGATTTCATCGGTTTTCAAGATAATGAAAATATTTCCATGGATTTCCAAAAATTTCTGAACATTTCAAGAGATTTTACAGGATTTCGACATCTTCCAAAAATGACAAGATATTTTAAAGAATTGTGTAGGGCCTTTAAATGATTTATACTATTTTAAATGGATTTTCAAGTTTTTCGAAGATTTCAAGGAATTCTAAGAGATTCTAAAAGACTTGAAGAGATATATGTGAAATAAATAAGTTTAATTCAAACGATATTCAGGGGCTTTCCAAAGTTTATACTTTAAGGAATGAATTTATTTTGATCAGAAGGTATTCTTGAAGATTTCACCAATTCAAGCAGAGAAGATTAAGAATTTCCGGACCACCAATTATTTTAATGGATTTTTATCAATTTTAATGGATTTCAACAGATTTTATAATATTAAAAGATTTTAATGAATTTAAAAATATTATCAATGGCATTGAAAGATTTTAAGAGATTAACTTTTTATATGGATTATGGATTAAAATAAAAGTTCAAGAGATTTTCAAGATTTTTAAGCAAATTCACAAATGTTTGCTGTGTAAAGTTTATTCGTTCAGAATCGATATTTTTGTGTACATTCATATATGAGATTATGAATGGTGTAAAATAAATTGTTCCTTTGTAGTTTCTCTACTTTTAGCAATAATTCTTTCAATTTTTGTGTATTATTTATGCTAACGCTGATTATCCTATACTTGTTTTCTATGTAATGAAGTTCTATAATGAATTTCCTAGATTCAAAATCTCTTGAACTTTAATTTTATTCCGTATGAAAAGCTCTTTGAACATGTAACATGTTTCGATTCCATTGGAAATATTTTTAGATCCATTTTGAAATAATTCTATTTTAAACTTTGGCAAATTATAATTGTTCAATTATATTGAGATGAAAAAAAGAATAATTTTTCACCTTCATTTATGATTGTCTAATGTTCATTTTTTCAAAGAATGATTAAGATCACAAATTAACGCACGCGACGAATGTCGTGTTCTTATCTTCGCAGAAGTTTCCATCATACTGGTAAACGCTTTTTTTTTATTTACTGATATAAAATGGTATTGTTTAACTAAAGGCAGACATATTTAAAAAAACTTAAAATATGTATTTGACATGAGCAAAAGTAACTTTTTTTCAAATGCTAATCATTTGAAATTTTCAACAAAATAGTTAGATTCTCAACCAAAGTGATGAATCTTCGATACAAAAATATATTCTCAGCCAAAATTGTAATAGTTTTCTGACCAAAAACATTTTAGCTTTCGATTTAAAACAGCTGAATTAAAAAAATACAATTTTTTAACAAATTACTTAAATCCTTAACCAAAACAGACTATGATATAATTCAGAAAGAGGAATTTTCAACAAAAGAGTTGGGTTTTGAACTAAGCAGATTTTTCAGTGAAAAAGATCAATTCTCTTGCGAAAATAGAATAGCTATATTTCCATTTAAGAAAATACATTACAACAAAAAAGCGAATTTTCAAAAAGATAGTTGAATTTTTAAACAAAAAAAAATTTGTCAGAAACGACGAATTTTCAAAACAAAAAAAAAAGTTATTTTGCACCTAATAGTTGAATTTTTAAGCCAAAAGATGAATTTCCTGACAAAATAAGAGGATTTTTCAAAAAAATTAATTAATTTTCAACGAAATAGTTAAATTTTCAACCAAGCAGATAAATTTTTTACCAACAATGTTGAACGTCTATCAAAAAGATACATTTTTGATAGGAAATGGAATAGTTACATTTTCAGTTTAAAAAATGAGTTTTCAATGAAAAAGTAATTTAAAAAAAAAATGTTTCAACCGGATAAATTAATTTTCTACCAATAAGATTGATTGGAACAAAATGCATGAATTTTTAACAATGTTTCGAATCATCTAAGGAACTTTTCCTCTGAAGAACGATCTTTTTGTAAATGCATTTCTTTTGTTGAGGATTAATGATTTTAGTTGAAAATTCATCTCTTCGATTGAAAATTTAACTATTTTTATGAGATTCGTTTTTTTTTTGTCTGAGAACTCATTTTCTAACTGAAAATGTAACTATACCATTTTTAGTTTGTTGGAAAATTCAACCATTTTGTTAAAAAGTCGTTTTTTTCGCTTAATTTAGTTGGTTAAAAATTTTTCTTCTGACAGAAAATTTATCTTTTGTGGTAGAAAGGTCATATTTCTTGTTAAAAGTGCACTTTACCGTTCAAAATCCAACTTTTTGGGTTAAAAATTGAACTATCTCCTAAAAAAATTATCTTTTTAACTTGAAAATTCAACTATTTAGATAAAGTCCTTATTTATGGCTGCCTTACTTTTTGGAAGTGGTGGGGTCGACAGAACTACTTTTGTCAACAAGGGGGAAGTATTGGGGCTCAAAAATTAAAAAACAAAGTATATGTCAAAAGTAACATTGAATTATGAAACTCATTTATTTTTAACATTTCATAGTATCACATGAAGTTTACATTAATTAAAATTAGATAAAAAGCGCCACACTTAATGTCAAGATTAGAAAGACTGAAGTCATGATTACAAAACAGCTTACCCTGTATTAAGTTTATTTTTTATTTTATAGCAATAAATATACGCTTTGCACAACGCCAATCGACCGAATGGTGGAATTGATATAGTATTTACTGTTCAAAATATTCCAAAGCCTGACATTCTTAACCGATTTGAAAGTTTTTACTTTTTAGAAATCATCTGAATTAGATTTCTAAGAAAACATTCAAAGAAATTTCTATAAGTTCATTAGATGAAATAATTTCATTAAAGGATGATTTTACGAAATAAATAATATTATTACCTAATTTTTTGAAAAAATTAGAGCCTCGGTAGAGATAAGGTCACAGCATATGTTAAAAATGTTTCCTGAACAATGTAAATATTTTTTAATCAAAGTATCTGTCTTAATCTAACTTCATTTCTACTAAGGCTTAGCTTGTTTAAAAAATCTGCTTGAATATCTGAGTTACTGTAAAACTGATACCATACAAGATATTCGTGAACATATAAAGCTTAATTACTGTATAGCAATAAAAATATGCTTTATATACAAGCCAATTAGCGGCCTACCCATAGATGAGAAGTTCTGCCAAAAATGAGATAATAGCTAGTATATATATAAGTGAAAAATACTCTAAATCCATTCAGTTGCAGTCCGAGTAATTCTTCAAAAGTCATTTCTCAGTGTTCAAATGAAGATTTTTGTCAGAATCAAGCATATATTAAAACATCCTTAATCCAGATATGAACTATATTCCAAAATTGTTTTCTTACTTTTTCATCTTGTTGCGTAATTATTTATTTAACGAATTGGAGCTCATATTAATTTTTTCAAAATAATTTGTTATGAAACGAATTTTAATAGAAACTATGACGTCCCCGAGATACCTTTTGTTCAAAAGGTCCAACAAGTTTCCTGATTACGAATATCTTGATTACTTTTTTAAAACCCTGATCAGTTTTTGCAAAAATCAAACTTTTTTACTTCTTTCAATTTTTTCGTACAGTTGTGCATCAGAATCTACTGCTCAGAAAAAATTGAAAGTTTGACATTGCTACCCAGTGCAGCAGCACCGGGTAGTTTGAAGACTAAAATACAATCTAAAACAAACATTCGAGAATTTTGCCAAAATGTTTTTTCCTACATGGAGTGCTATATGGGCGAATACAGAGTTATTTATTAGAATAGTGTAATAAAAAACTTCTACAAAATGTAATGCTTAGTCAATTCTTTTGAAATTCGGTACGGAAAGAATTAAATAGCTAAATTTACCATTCAACATGCATAATTTGAACTCTTAGCGCATTTATTGTGGTATTCAGTGATTGATGCAACATAAAATAAATGAGTTTCCGATTTAACTTGCACAAGTTACAATTTGAAATAGTAAAAGTTATTAAATTTAAGGAAAAATGTATATTTAGAGTTCCCTTAAGAAACCGTTAATAATTGAAAGGGTGTGGGTACGGATAACGATCTTTAAAAAATTAAACGGTCCGGGTTCGGACCCGCATCCTGAAGAATTTTAGGGGTTCAGTCCAGACCCGGCCTTTTAAGGAACTCTTTAAACACCGGTCCAACCTAAAAGTTTCCGATTCCTGGTCACTTCATCTATTTTTTGTTTTTTGGGAGATTGAAGCTTGGATCAGTGCAAAAAATGAACACTGTGTGAATATTAAAACGCCTAAAAAAAGCACCCGGATTAAAATGAATATCTAGTTTTTACTGTGTATATTTCTTTTTACAGAATCATCATCATCCAATCCATCATCATCACGGCCACACAGTCCACCAGCACCTGGTAATTCGAAGAGTAAAATACAATCTAAAACAAATATTAGAGAATTTTGCCAAAACGTCTAGTTTTTCCCCTGCATAAAGTGATATATGGGCTTTATTGCTATTTAACATTTTATTAGGTTTTGGTGAGCCCACATTGGTAGTAAATATCCACCTAGAAACACTACCCGAATCGGGTAGTGAGGCAATGAACTTTTGAGTTCAAACTGCTAATCTATGTATGTATGTATTAGGTTTTGGATGTTTATCTAATGAATGAAATTAATTTTTATAAAATAAAAATATTCATTAATTTATTTTGCAATTCGGTTACTGAAAAAATTAAATGGCTAAAACTCAGATTCAACATGCAACATTCAACATGCGTTTTCCATTTTTCATTTTGCCTTGGTGGCGGCGCTGAGTGGATGGACCTGTGCTTCGAAATAAGCCAAGAAGAATTAAAAAATATTCATTAGGACTGGAGATACGTATAGCATGACACCAGCCCCTCACCTCATTGCGTGCTGTCGTTATCAGTACTTGCGATCTAGCGCAATTGAATTTTTTGGTGGAGCGATGGACCGCATTTGAAGGGCTTCGGAATGAGCCAAGAAGAATTAAAAAATATTGATTAGGCCTCGAGATACGCATAGCGTGTCACCGGCCCCTTCCCCCACCTCCTTGTGCGCTCTCATTATCATTACTTGCAGCCTAGGAATGGGAATTTAACACCACCGCCGACCTCTACTCATTCAACTTCACAAGAGCGACCACCCCCCCAAGCCTCTGGACCTGAGAAGAGGGAAGTGGTGATGGAACTCGAACATGTGGCGAATGAGCAGTTTTCCCCTACTTGGGCAGGCCTGATCTAGCACATTGAATTTTTGGTGGAGCGATGGAGCACCTTCGAAGAGCTTCGGAATAAGCCAAGAAGAATTTAAAAATATCAATTAGGACTCGAAATACATGTAGCGTGTCATCAGCCCCCCACCTCCTTGCGCGCTCTCGTTATCAGTACTTGCGATCTAGCGCAATTGAAGTTTTTGGTGGAGCAATGGAGCGCATTTGAAGTGCTTCGGAATGAGCCAAGAAGAATTTAAAAATATTGATTAGGAATCGAGATACGTATAGCGTGTCACCAGCCCCTCACCTCCTTGCGATCTCTCGTTATCAGAACTTGCGATCTGGCGCAATTGAATTTTTTAGTGGAGCGATGGAACGCATCTGAAGTGCTTCGGAATGAGGCAGGAAGAATTAAAAAATATCAATTACGACTCGAGGTACGTGAAGCGTGCCACCAGCCCCCCCACGGATTTTTATATATTTTCCGGTGTTGTGTTAGTGAGAATATTTTATTTGCTAGTGCAATAGAGGGTATTTGAGATCGAATCGAATTGTTCATTTGGGACGTGATATGTTCAAATATGGAAATTTCAGTTATTACGTGTTATCACTTGCTTTAGGTGTTGAGAACTTGATAGCTTTATAATTTTTTATTCGATTTGAAAATTGCCGGTGGTGCATAATGACGGTTTTAACACCAGCGTTGCCCCGTGTGGGGTTGCTGGTCCTCCATCGGGCGCCTCCCCAGGCTGCGAAAAGGGGAACCCCTCCAAGATATGGGTGGTAACGGGAAAAATGAAATACCCGGGGCGAACAAAAACCAGCTAGGGGAAGGAACCCCGAACAAGAAACCAGCCATGAGGAAGTATGTTAAAAGCGATTTACTCCAAGAGAGTAGCAATCTCTCAGTTGGTTCCGATCAGGTTCAAGCCCTGGTGGCCGGCGCTGGCCCCGCGGATTTTAGGGAGGGCCAAACGTATTGGAAAGGAGTATTTGTGAGGAGTTGGGTGGCCCGTTGGACGTCACGGAGGAGTGTAGCAACAACGAGAAATGGAGGGAATGGTCGGATGTCAAGTACATGAAGATTAGATAGGTTTCACGAGGAACTAGACAAGAATAAGGAGCTTGTGGAATCTCTACGAGAGATCATCAGCAAGATGGAGGTTTTCTGTGTAACAAAGAGCAATATTTGGCTAGAAATCCGTGACGGTGTAAGTAGCGGAAGTTGTCATCTGGATGAGGTTATCGGGAATACGAATTTTCTGAAAAATAATTTCAGGTACCACGAGCAAGTGTTGAGCCAGACTGTACGGCAGAGAGTCAAGGAAGTGAGGAAGAAGAAAGGGTGAGGAAATGCGGTCAGCAGGGGAATCCAGACGAATAAAGACGCCGTGGTGACTCTCTCAGCCCAGTACCGGAAAAGAGAGAGGGAGTCCACACTGAGCCCTGTAGAGGCGAGCAGCTCGAGGCCACAACAGAAGAAGCAGAGGATCCGTCCTGCTGTAGTGACGACCTCAACACTTAAGAAGGACGAGGAACGGGTTTCTACTCAGGCAACCCAAGCTAGGAAGAAGAAGGTGAGAGAGACGCGAGCTAGACCCAAGGCAGTTATCATAAAACATGCCGAGGGTTTAAGCTACGCAGAGGTCCTCAAGGACCTCAAACGTAAGGTGAAACCTGACACCCTTGGTGTTAAAATTAAGGGTGTCAGAGAAACCAGGAACGGGGAGGTCCTTGTGGAAGTAGGACCTGCAGCGACGGCAGATCAAAGCCCTGAGGTCTAAGTCTTAGACCTTGACACCGAAACTGTTGCGGAGGAGGTTGAAACTGCGGTAAAAAAATGTCTTGAAGCAAAATTACCTAAGCAGATAAAAGTCACTCTCACGTAAAGGGCCTTCAGAAGAACGCTGAAGGCATTTGTGGAAGTGACAGAACAACAGGCGCAGAAAATATTACAAGCAGGACACCTGAAGGTGGGATGGGTGTCCTGTCGTTTACCGAAAAAGATGGAGGGGATGCGGTGCTATCGCTGCCAAGGCTTTGGCCACATGGCAGCAAGCTGCCGAGGTCCCGATCGGACAAAAGACTGTTGGAGGTGCGGCAATGGGGGCCATAGGGCTGTGGACTGCGCAAGCACACCACAGTGCTACCTCTGCGCCGCTGATGAGAGCAAAACCCGGACTGACCATCTACCGGGGTCAATGAGGTGCAAGGTGTTCCGGGAGGCAGCCCCACCGAGAAAGCCTCCCAGAAGACAGGTAAAACCAGCTTCATCCAGCCATGATGTCAAAAGCCGACGAGCCCCTTGTGTGACATTATCGCACTAATGAGAAAGATGCGTACATCATGGCTGGGCAGGTCCAGGAAGAATCCCAGAGGAAGTCCAAGTTGGCACAAAAAGATCAGCGCCGAGGCACGGTGAAATGGCCTTACTCCCATGTCCTTGAAGTAATGCGAAAGCGGTTTCGGGGAGATGAGTTGGCAGTAAACGGTGGTTTTTTGTAGTGGGTCGTTGACGGCATCACTATAATGATCAAATTGAGATCTTCATGTATATTCCTACAGATTGAGATCATTGTAGTGATGACATCAGCATCTCCACTCTACAGAGAAGTGCGGACCCTTCTCGGTGTGTTATGAGAACATTTTTCACCCGCCCTCGTAACAAACAAAAAAATACAAGCGTTGCACCAGCCCCCCCCCCCCCCCCCCTCACACCAGTTTGTATGTTTGTCAATTAACTGGCGCAAAATTTTCTTTTTGCGGAGCGATAGAGCGCATTTGAAACGGAAAAAATTAGCTAAAAGAAATGTCGAAAATGTTGATTTCTGACAAAAATCGCACCAACCCCCCCCCCCCTTTGCTGCGGCGATAATAGCTTGAAAATTCAACATCTTGTGAGAGTATTTAATTGATTGTTTGGTTGAAAATTCAAATGTTGAGTTCAAAATTAATCTTTTTCAGTTAAGGATTCAAGTATTTTGTAGGCGGTTCGTTTATGTTGGTTAAATCCAAATGCTTTTTAGTTCAAATTAAAATATTCTGTTCTTAAAATATCAACTATTACATCTTGCATTTAAAACGCATCTTTCTCGGCGGCAAATTTTCAAAACATTCTGAGCATTCTTAAAAGTTAATTTTTTGGGTTGAAGATTCATAATTTTAGTTGCATTTTTTGTTTTTAAATTATTTTTTTAAACTGAAAATTTAATTATTTTCTTGAACATTCAACTGACTTTTTAGAAATTAACTTTTTTACTGAAATTTCATGTTCTCGGGTTAAGAATTTAACACTTCAGTAGAAAAATCAACCATCTGATATAAAATTAAACTGTTTTGTTGAAAAGTCGTTTCTGGATTGAAAAATAATTCTCATAAATAAAAATTTACCTACCTCAATTTTGGGTGAATATTGATCTTTTTAAGTATACAAATTTCGTTAAAATTGGTTAGAAACTAGCATCACATCCATTTGTCAAACTATTCAGTTAAAAATTGACTTATTGAAATCTCTTGAAATCCTTTAGAATCCCTTAAAATCCGCTGAAAATCTAAGGATCCGCTAAGAATTCCTTAGAATTTAATTAAATATTATTAATTTTCCTAAGTGTTAGACCTCCTGAAATTCTTCAAAATCTTTTCAAATTCCTGTAAAATCCTTTGAAATGTTTCGAAATTTCTCTAAATCCG
Source organism: Andricus curvator (assembly GCA_932195095.1). NCBI lineage: Eukaryota > Metazoa > Arthropoda > Insecta > Hymenoptera > Cynipidae > Andricus > Andricus curvator. Next base: position 4,663 of record CAKNYM010052522.1, on the reverse strand, counting down.
TGAAAACATTTTTAATCCCTTGAAAACCGATAAAATCTTTTGAAATCAGTTGTGATATATGGAAAACCCTTAAAATTTTTTACCAGCCCTCGTAACAAACAAACAAAATACCAGCGTTGCATCAGCCCCCCCCCCCCCCTCACACTAGTTTGATTTTCGTCAATTACCTGGCGCAAAATTTTCTTTTTGCGGAGCGATAGAGCGCATTTGAAACGGAAAAAATTAGCCAAAATGTTGATTTCTGACGAAAATCGCACCGGCCCCCCCACTTTGCTTCGCCGATAATAGCTTGAAAATTCAACATCTTGTGAGAGTATTTGATTCATTGTTTGTTTGAAAATTCATATCTTGAGTTTAAAATTAATCTATTTCAGTTAAGAATTCAAGTACTTTGTAGGAGGTTCGTTTATGTTGGTTAAATCCAAATGTTTTTTAGTTAAAATTAAAATATTCTGTTCTTAAAATATCAACTATTAAATTTTGCGTTTGAAACGCATCTTTCTCGGCTGACAATTTTTAAAACATTCTGAACATTCTTAAAAGTAAATTTTTTGGGTTGAAGATTCATAATTTTAGTTGCATTTAAAAAAAAATATATATTTTCAAACTGAAAATTTAATTATTTTCGTGAACATTCAACTAACTTTTTAGAAATTAACTTTTTTACTGAAATTTCATATTCTCGGGTTGAAAATTTAACACTTCAGTAGAATAAACAACCATCTGTTATAAAATTAAACTGTTTTGTAGAAAAGTCGTTTCTTGGATTGAAAAATAATTCCCTTGAATAAAAATTTACCTACCCCAATTTTGGGTGAATATTGATCTTTTTAAGTATAAAGATTTAGGTGAAATTGGTTAGAAACTAGCATCACATACATTTTTCAAACTATTCAGTTAAAAATTTACGTAGTATTGAAATAACTTGAAATCCTTTAGAATCCCTTAAAATCCGCTGAAAATCTGAGGAACCGCTAAGAATTCCTTAGAATTTAATTAAATATCATTAATTTTCCAAAATGTTAGACCTCCTGAAATTCTTCAAAATCTTTTCAAAATCCTGTAAAATCCTTTGAAATCAGTTGTGATATTTGGAAAACCCTTAAAATCTGTGAAAATCATTTGATTATACTTCCTCTATTTCCTGCATCGACTTTTTCATTATCTGAACATTCTTCATTCATTTACTGATTTTCTTAGAATGATTTGGATAAAGATTTTTCAAGAATCGCGAAAAAAGTATAAGAAATTTATGATAGGAAAATCATTATTAGGATGCTATACTAAAATTTCTCATAATATTTTTTAGTAAGGAAGGATTCAAGGTTTTGTAAAAAATTGCTCGACATACAGCTTTCTAGATCGAAACAAAAAATAGAGATTCGAGAGTATGTAATTTTTTTTCACCGATAAAGAATGTTTGGGATTCAGAAATACAATTCAAAATTGAATTTCTTGGATAATTATTACAAGACTCGTAATTTAGTATAATTCAGTTCTCGTCAGATCACTGAAGTTAAGCAGCGTTGGACGCGGTTAGTACTTGGATGGGTGACCATTCAAGAATTACTGACATGAGTGCTGTTGGCACATCGTGGGTGTGGTGAGCCCACACTTGTAGTTATTTATAACTACAAGAAAAACCTAGAAACACTACCCGAATCGGGTAGTGTCACGCCTACCCTGAAAGGGA
>CAKNYM010052521.1:42158-54575 GCA_932195095.1 Andricus curvator | reverse complement strand
TACTAGTCCTCCCTTCGCTTCCTTCACTACCCTCCCTTTTTTCCAATAATTTCCTCTACTTCCCCTCACGTCCCTTCCCTAATTTTCTCTCTTTTTCTCTACTTTCCCTCCCCTTATTTCACCTGAGTTCTTTTACTTTTACCTTCCGTAATTTCCTCTACTTCCCCTCCCCTCGTGACCCCTACTAGGAAAAAATATTATGTTGAACACGAATTCTAAGTATTAAAAAATAATTTAATTCATTTTCAGCAACTTGGAACGGATATTTACAACTACAAAGTGCTTTTGGACTACCAAGTTAACCAATACGTCGCATCGGATGGTTCTAAACCATTTGGAGAAGCACCAGATGATCAGAGAGCGGTTTGTTCTTGGAAAGCAGTTTAATTATACTTGCAGATAAGAAAATACATATTATCTTTAATTCTCGTCATTTTATTAAGATTGGAAAATTATTCACCTTAAGAAATTGAATACAAATCGAAATTGTATGCTAAAATCACAAGATCAGCAATTAACCTATACTTATATATATATTATGGTCAGCATTGTAAATATTTTTTGTAAATAGATAATAGATAACTTTAAACCTTTGATAAGAATTTTAAAGACTAGATGAATAATCTTTATTATTAATGTCAATATCTTCTCATATCGTCCATCTAGTTGCTCAAGCCTATTAGGACGTAAATCCATCACCCCCTCCCATACTGTCCCCCCCCCCTATATTCCCCTACTTTCTCACCCCGACCCTAATTTCCCTCCCACACACAGTGGGACGAAACGAATTTTTTTCGTTCAAAAAAGTCTACAGCCCTCAATTTTGCCACGATTTGCAATTGTTGTTTTTTAAAATTAAAGTTCGCTAAATTTCAAAGAGCACCTTGATCACAGATTTTTGCATTTTCATTTGTTTATTTATTATATGTTTACTCAAAGTATGAGAAAATCGAGATTTTTCACAAAATAATTATTTACTCTTTAACAACGTTTTGCATATGATAAAAATCATTTTAAATCAATGCAGGAGTACTCCCAGAATACAAATAATTTGATTATTGAAGGTTTTAATTATTATAAATAAACTTAATTAACAAATAGCAAAATATTGTAATTTTTGTCGAAGAGAATTTATTCTTTGATAAAAATGCTTTAAATTATTGTGAGAGTGATTATGAGTCACAATTTTCATAAAACATCAATAATTATAACTGTTATCAACAATTTTTTACAAAAATTTGGAATTTGTGGTTTTTTCAATTTAGATTTTACTTTTATCATCTGAATTGATGTAGATATTCTTAAAAATATATGTTTAATTATATTTGTTAGAATACAACAATTGTCGATTTTTTAAACAAAGGAAATAAGTAAATATAAAACTTTGGCCTGAAAAATATTTTTTGAACTAAAACTGCTTCACATTTCTGTGAGAGAGATCTTCAGTCACTATTTATGCGCAAAATGAACAATAAACAATTATTGTTATTATTTAATTACAAATATCACGAAACTTTCATCCATTTAAAAAATATTGTAATTTTGGTTGAAAAAAATTTATTCTTTGATAAAAATGCTTTAAATTATTCTGAGAGTCATTATCAGTCGCAATTTGCATAAAACATCAACAATTATAATTGTTATAAACAATTTTTTACAAAAATTTGAAATTTGTGGTTTTTTCAATTTCGATTTTACTTTTATCATCTGAATTGATGTAGGTATTATTAAAAATAATATATTTTTAATCATATTTGTTAAAATACAACAATTGTCGTTTTTTTAAACAAAGGAAATAAGTAAATATCAAACTTTGGCCGGAAAAATGTTTTTTTGCACTAAAACTGCTTCACATTTTTGTGAGAGAGATCTTCAGTCACTATTTCTATGCAAAATTAATAATAAAAAATTATTGTTATATATTTTTATTATTTAATTTCAAATATCACGAAACTTTCATCCATTTAAAAAATATTGTAATTTTTGTTGAAAAAATTTGTTCTTATCTGGAAATACTTTAAATTATTGTGAGAGTTATTGTCAGGAACAATTTCTATCAAAAAATAACAAACATAATTGTTATAAATTTTTTGAAATTTTTTGAATTTGTGGTTTTTCAATTTCGGATTCTCCTTCATCGTCTGAATTGATGGAGATATTCTCAAAAATAACATAGGTTCAATTGTATTTCTTAGAATACAACCATTGTTAATCTTGTAAAAAATTAAATAAATTAATTCAAGGCTTTGGCACTTTGGCCTGGAAAAGAATTATTTCACTAAAATTGCTTCAAGTTTTTGTGAGAAAGATTTGCAGTCACTATATTTACAAAAAATTAATAATAAACCATTTTTATAATAAACTTTTGTAGATCGAAGATTTAGAAACAAGTGAAAGCGAAATTAGTGATTTTCACTTATTCACAGCTAACTTCATTTAATCGAAGTTCAAGAATACAAGAAAGCTTTTTTAAATACATGAAAATTTCAAACTTTCAAGAGATTTCTGAACATTTCGCGAAATTTAAAAGATTGAAAATGGATTTTTTCAAATTCCCTTCTTCTAAATCAGAATTAATTTTTTTTCTTCAAAATTTCCGTTCCATGTCAAAAATTCCCTGTTCAAAGTCAAATTATCATTCTTTATAGAAACTACCTGTCCTAAAGTAAAAATTATAATTCTTAACGGAATTTCCTGTTCTGAAGTGAACCTAAAATTAAAATGATAATTCTTCACGGAAATTCCCTGTTGAAAGTCAAAATTATAATTTATTACGGGGATTCCCTGTCCCAATTCTCGAAATTCTATTTCTTTGCTGAAATTTCCTGTCCCAAACTCAAAATTAAAATGTTTTATAAAAATCCCTGTCCCAAAGTAAAAGTTATAATTCTTCAGAGAAATGTCCTTTCCCAAACTGAACATTAAATTTCTTTACTGAAATTCTATGCCACACCTTAGAATTATAATTATGTGTGTATTATATATCTTCATAAATTTTCTCTTCCAAGTCAGCGTTGTTATTATTTTGTAAAATTTCCTATTCCAAGTGAGAAATATGATTTTTTTACAAATTCCCTGGTTCAACTCAAAATTAGAGTAATATTAGAGTAGTATTAGAAAAATACAAATTAGAAAGGAGTGCCTTTGCCTCGTCTCGCCGGCCTGGGGCGGAACTGGACAAGTACAGGGGTGAGACGGGACACTTTAAATATTCATAATTTTTTATTAAAAACAAAAGTTTTTTGTTATTTTGTATGAAGTAATATTATTAATAATTTTTTTATACATAAATCGTTATCAACACTAAGATTAAAAACAAAAGTAAAATCTAATTTATTTGATGAGGAAGCAATAACAATTAGTTTTGCAACAAGAATTTGATGTAAATATTTAATATTCTTCTTCGTTTTCTTTTTTTAGAACTGCCCTATCAGATCTTCTACCTATTCATAAAGAAATCAGTTCTCAAAACCATATAACTTACGAGAAAATTCGGGTATCCCGTCTTACCCCGGTGTCCCGTTCCACCCCGGTTTTGTCTATTTTATAACGCAACGCGTCAATTATTATCAGTAACATTTTTAACGAAAAAAGAAGGTCGTAAGCCAGAATGCAAAAACGGTCGTATTCCAATTTGAAAAAAAACAATGTGATACGTAAGCCACATAACCCCGGTTCAAGTGGCAGAGGAAGCAGAGCCTGCAAGTTATTACTTTGTATTTTTTTCGATTTGCAATTAAAATGAAATATGTAACTGCTGCATAAATGGAAATTACCGATGCTTCTTCCACATAACCACACATAATAGAATAGGTCACACAAAGTTATTTTTTACGAATGTTAAAAATAATGTTAGTTCTGTACATGAACAGAATAATGTTATTTAGATTTTGCAATTAACCTTATGTAACTAGATGGACGATATGCTGATAGTTTGAAATAAAACAATATTATAAACAATAGCAAAAGTAAAAGATTAATGTCTTTTTTAATTTTTGTATCATAAAATGGATTTATAAAAAAGTAAATTGTAAAATAATCTCATTATGATATATACCTTGTTCAGTTATTTTTAATCATATGTTTGATAATTATTAAATTATCAACACGAATATTAGGTTAATTTAAAGATACTCTTTTCTTATGGAATGTATTCAATCTGAAATTGGTATAAAATAATAGGTAAAATCTTTAACAAAAAAATAATAATAATACAGGTTGATTACAAAGGTCCCAACGAAAATTGCTGCTGCAAGTGATAATTGTGTATTTAGCATAGTAAAGATTATTGTGATTGTAATTACAATAAATTATTCTCAAAGCAAAAATTTGGACTTATTCTTTGAAAAATTGGCTCTTTTATCAACAGTGTGACACAAATATTTTAATGGTCAGTGAGATCAGCAAAAATAGACTGCTCTAGCAAGGAAAATTTCAAATCATACACAAATGTATTCACTATTGACTCTGTCGATTGTGATGCCGAATAAAAATTAACACACAATCGGGAAGAGCACGTGTGCAAGTCATGTCAAACTGTTGTGCGGCATTTGAATAAAATTTTATTTTCTAAATAATTATCGTGTCTATTTTTTCAACAAGCCTCTTCGTCCCAATAAAGAAACGATTACTGTAAATTGTTAATAAATATTTCTTTGGTGAAAGATTATTTAATATTCTTGTAACATTATAGGGCTCGGATCGACTAGAAGACTTAAAAAAAGTCGTATAGAATTTCAAAAAAGCCCACGAAAAGTCGCATAAAAATTTGGAAGATACTAAAGTTGAATTTTCAATCAAAAAGAGAAACCTTCATCAAAATAGTTGAATTTTTAAGCGAAAAGACAAATTTTTTTGGAGACAGTTTAATTTTGAACAAAAAAGTTAATTTCCAACCAAGAAAGATGAATTGGCAACAAAAAAATATCACTTTTGAAAAAAAGAATAAAATTCTGATCAAATTGTCGAATTTTTGGATTAAAGAGATTAAACTTCAATAAAAAATTGTTGCATATTCAATTAAATAGTTGAATTTTCAAGGCAAAAAGACGATTTTGCTAGAAGACAAATGAATTTTCAACAAAAAAGATAATTTAAAAAAAAGTTAATTTTCAACCAAAAAGATGAATTTTCAACCCAAGAAAATGACGTTTCCACCATTAAAGATGAATTTTCAATTCAGAGGAGCATTTTCAATTAAATAGTTGAATCTAAAAAAATACTATTAATTTTCATCCAAACATTTATATTTACAACCAAGTAGTTAAAATTTCAATCAAAAGAGATGAATTTTCAGTTTTTTTGTTGAAAATTTAACTGTCTTCAAAAAAGTTCGTCTTTTTCGCATAAAATTTCAACTGAAAATTTATAAAAATGCTTTAAATTATTGTGAGAGTGATTATTAGTCACAATTTTCATAAAACATCAATAATTATAATTCTTATAAACAATATTTCACAAAAATTTAGAATTTGTGGTTTTTTCAATTTCGATTTTACTTTTCATTTTTTTTTCAGCATTTTTATAAATTTTCAGTTGAAATTTTATGCGAAAAAGGCAAACTTTTTTGAAGATAGTTAAATTTTCAAAAAAAAAACAAGTTAATTTTTAACAAGGAAAGCTGGATTTTCAACCAAAAAAGATAGAAGATAAATTTTAAATCCAAAGATAGGAATTTTCTATCCAAAAAGAGGAAATTCCAACAGAATAGATGAATGTTTAACTAAACAGTTGAATTTTTGTGCCAAAAAGAAGAATCTTTTAGAAGACAGTCAAATTTACAATAAAAAAGTTCATTTTTAACCAAGAAAGGTGAATTTTCAACCAAGAAACATGACTTTTCTATTATAAAAGAAGAATTTTCGATCAAAAAAAAATGAATTTTCTATCCAAAAAGGCGAATGTTCAACAAATTATCTGAATATTTAACCAAATAGTTGAAATATACTACGAAAAAGAGGAATTTTTTAAAGGCAGTTAAATTTACAACACAGAAATTAATTTTCTACGAAGAAAAATCAAACTTTTAAGCAATAAATACGACTTTTATACCTTAAAAATAAGAATTTTCAATCAAAAAATGATTAATTTTCTATGAAAAAGCGGAAGTTCAAAATATATGAATATTGAACGAAATATTTGAACTTTTATGATGAAAAGACGAATTTTTTAGAAGACAGATTTATAACAAAAAAGGAAATTTTCGACCATGAAAGATGAATTTTCAACCCAAAAAAATGACTTTCCAATAAGTTTCCAATACTTTTCAATAAGTGGGAATTTTCAAACCAAAAGGATGAATATTCGATTCAAAAAAGCAAATATTTAAGAAACCTGTTAAATTTACGACAAAAAGATGAGTTATTAACAAAATACTTGAATTTCCAACAAAATAATTTAATTTTCAATGAAGCAGTCGAATTTTCAACCAAAAAGAGTGAAAACATGGAGGAAAAATGGCCTTTAAAAAAGGGGAAAAAGGAGAATAATGGAAAGAGTCTGAAGTCGCATTTTTTTATAAGTGTCGAAAAAATCGCACGATCCGAGGTCTGCAGTCCAAAAAACTGGACTCCTAGCCATGGCCTTTATTTTTCAGAAGAAAAATTTCACCTTCTAGGAAAAAAGGCTAAAAAATAAAATTAAAAAAAAACAATCTGTCTGTTTAACTCGAGGCTTGACTATCATCTGACTGACCTCACTCTACTTTTTAATTCGAATTCCATGAAAAGTTAAAGGTCTACAAGCCGACATACTTTTCCGGAATTTAAAATATAAGCAATGAACTTTGTGAAAAATATTTGCATACGCACTGAAGGCTGATTAGGAAATTTCGAATCGTAAGCAGTTAATGTCAGAGTTAAACGAGTTAGCTCAAAGTTTCTGGTAGTCAGTTGTACATTTTCATTGTGCATGCATTTTCTGACTGTGAACCATCGAACGCAGTCAAAATGGGTTTCTTAGAAACGTACAATTACTACTACTATGAACAGGCAGGTATGTTTGATTTTTTGCAAAATTATTACTGAAGCTACATGCATCGGCGCATTTTCTTCTCTTTTCCAAACGGCTTTGAGATTTTAAATTAATTTTTTTGTCGGTCATTTAAAATTTTTTTTTTTGCATATTCAAAATTTATTTCAGCCGCAAAACCTACATTAACCCCTTGAGCTGCATGCTGTGTTTACGGAAATGTGCCCTGGGGGGCGGCATGATAAAAATGAACTTTAATATTCGTAAATCCTGGAATCCTGAGATCTTTCAAGTTGCAGAATACGAAACTTTAGTCAAAATTTGAAAATCCAAAATATCTGATCCAATATGGCGACACAAAATTAAAAAAATCTAAATCTCGATAGATTTTTAGGGAAGTTCGTATCTTGGAATTTCTCTGGCAACAGAGAGAAGAATCCGTGGTCGAAATTTCACCAGCTAATGCAGGGGGTAGAAGCAAATCTATTTCTAAAATTGTTTATTGTTTATATTACATCAGTGTATATGCATTCGAAAATTGTTTACGGATTCGTTTTCTATTTCTATGACCCCGAAAACCTGTAGAAATAAGGTTTCACGGAAATGTGTTCACATGTCGGATTACTTGACATTTTCAAGCCGCTATATTGAGTCAGCCATTTTTAATTTTTCAATTTTAAACACGTATTTGTATTCTACAACCCCAAAAACCCGTGAAAAAGAGGTTTCACGGAAATGTGCCAAGTTTTCGGATTTATTCACATTTACAAGCCGCCATATTAGATCAGCAATTTTTAATTTTTTTTTTACCACGGATTCATATTCTACGACCCCAAAAACCCGTAGAAATAAGGTTTCACGGAAATGTGTTAAGTTTTCGGATTTCTTGATATTTTCAAGCCGCCATATTGGATCACCCATTTCGAATTCTGACATTTTGACCACGGATTCGTATTCTTTGACCCCAAAAACCCCTAGGCACAACGTTTTGTGAAAATTGAAACAACGATCCATAAGATACATGCATTTGACGCCATATGGCGTCAATGTCTCCCGGGACACGAATAAAATTGACAAGGAGTTAAATGCACTCTTTCTCTAAGAAATAGGTTGGTCACAAAAATCTTTGAAGAAGGAATGATGCCAAATTCACACACACGTAATTAAGAATTGAGTTTCAGTTGAAAGGCTATGACAAAGAATGTCACACTTCCGTGCATAATTGAACTTACAAAAATTAAAGATTTATTAATTAAAAATTTTCTATTACTTTTTCAAGTTATATAATTACTTTTCGACCAAGAAAAAGGGAATTTTCAACTAAGATAAATCGAATTTTCAACAAAATAGTTCCATTTTCAACCAAACTAATGAATATTTGATTTAAAAAACTGAATTCTCAGCGAAAGGTGTGATAGTTGATATTTCCACCAAAAAATATTTTAATTTTCAATTAAAAAAACTATTAAATTAAACCAAAAAATTAAAATTTTCTCCCAAAGAGTTGAATTTTCAACCAAGAAATATTTTTATATCATTAAAGGAAAAAAATCTCATCCAAAATGTTGACTTTTAAGTCCTTTATGGCTTTATGCATTTTCGACCAAAATAATTGAATTTTCAATTACAAAAGACGAGTTTTCAACAAAATAACTGAATTTTAAACCAAACAGTTCAATTTTCTAGCAAAAATGAAATAGATACATTTTTAGTTTTAAAAAAATTCATGAATATTCATTAAAAAAATAATAATTTTCAATCAAATAGTTGAATTTTCTACGCAAAAGATGAATTTTCCACCAAAAAAAAGACAAATTTTTAACAAAATATATATGAATTTTAAACGAAAAAAGATAAATTTTTAACAAAAAATAGAATAGTCAAATTTTTGCTTAAACAAATTAAGTTTCAATAATGACTACTAATTTTCAACCAAATTAATGAATATTCAAACAAAAAGATTAATTCTCGACCAAAAAAGAATCATTTTTAACAAAATACATGAATTTTTAACCAAATATTTCAATTTTTAATAGAATTTTCAACCTAATAGTTGAATTTTCAAACGAAAAGGTTAATTTTCTACCAAAAAAGACAAATTTTCAACAAAATAGCTAAACTTTCAACTAAAACAGATAAATTTTCAACAAAAATAGAATACTTTAATTTTTATTCAGAGAAATAAGTTCTTGAGCATTTAAAATAAATTTTCAACCTAATAGTTGAATTTTCAAACGAAAAGGTTAATTTTCTACTAAAAAAGACTAATTTTCAACAAAACAGCTAAACTTTTAACTAAAAAAGATAAACTTTTAAGAAAAAATAGAATACTTTCATTTCTATTCAGAGAAATAAGTTCTTAAGCATTTAAAATAAATTTTTAACCTAATAGTTGAATTTTCAAACGAAAAGGTTAATTTTCTACCAAAAAAGACAAATTTTCAACAAAATAGCTAAAGTTTTAACTAAAAAAGATAAACTTTTAACAAAAAATAGAATACTTTAATTTTTATTCAGAGAAATAAGTTCTTAAGTATTTTAAATAAATCTTCAACGTAATTGTTGAATTTTCAACCAAATTAGTTTTCTACCATAAAAATTAAATGCCTTTAAAAAACGATTCTTGACGAAGAATGGAACAGTTAAATTTTATGCTGAAAAATTAATTCTCAATAAAAAATTTAAAAATTTCAATAAAAGAAATGAAATTTGAACCAAAAAGATTTATTTTCTACCAAAAAAGAATATTTTTTAACAAAATACACAAATTTTCAAACAAATATTTTAATTTTCAATGGAGTTTTCAACCAAAAAATAAATTAATTACCAAAAAGATCATATTCGACCACAAAAGACAACGTTTGGACAAAATGCAGAAATTTTCGAACAAATAGTTAAATTTTCAACTGAAAAAGATTTCCTAGTTTTTTCTTTTCTTTTTTTTTCTTTTCTTAGTTTTTCTTGTTATGAGGTATTCATCTTGAAAAATATGGAGAAGCTCTAAAGTGCAAAGTTGTGTTTGTTTTTGTTTATTGTAAAAATACCATTTTTACTGTTATTTAAAAATAAAGTTACTCAATTTTTCTCAGTTTCATCATGAACATAAATTTCACATTTTTCTTACCATTGAACTTCAAAAATAATGTTCAACCATACATAAAGCAGATAAATTTTCAGTTAAAAAATTATTTTTCAATAAAAAAACTAATTTTTAGACCAAATAAATTAATTTTGAACCAAAAAGATTAATTTTCTACAAAAAAAAAGATTAATTTTTAACGAAATTCAACAATTTTCAACCAAAAGGGTGATTAGTCACCAAGAAGATTAACTTTCTACCACAAAAGACAAAATTTCATCAACATACAGAAATTTTTAAACAAATAGTTGAATTTTCGACTGAAGAAGATAAATGTTCAACCAAACATGGAATAGTGAAATTTTCAGTTAAAAAATGATTTTAAAAAAATGTTAACAAAATAGTTAAATTTTGAACAACAAAAAATAACAACAGATTTTTCAACTAAAATGATGAATGATCAGCCAAAATAATGAATTTTTGAGCAAGTAATTCCACTTTCAACAAATAGTTGATTTTTAAACCAATAAAAGTTTTTCAGTCGCTATACACGATTAGCGAAAATATTGAAAATATAATCAAATTGTTTTATTGGAAGAAAAATCCTGTGACCAAAGTCAAATTTACAGAATGCTAAAACTAAAACTAAAAATTCCAGACTTTTCCGTTTTGCTTTCTATGAGGTATTCATCTTAAAAAATATGGAAAACCTCTAAAGTACAAAGTTGTGTTATTTTTAATTTATTGTAAAAATGCTATTTTGACTGTTATTTAACAATAAAGTAACTTACTTGTGCTCGTGTCAAATATAAATTAAAATACTGTTGTATGCGTCTGTCTTGATTAAATAAAATGTTACACTATAAATCTTGACTTGTTCTCAATTTCATCGTGAACATGAATGTCACATTTTTCTTACCATTGAACTTTAAAAATAATGTTTTGATATAAAAACATAATAATTTAATACATTTATCTGACAAATATGTCTAGAAAACACGGTAAAAGGAGCCTTATAGAAAATTCGTGTCAAATTCAAATAGTCAAATTTTGTCAATGAAAAAAATAAGTAAGTGGAAAAAGTTGTCTCATTCATATTGAATTCACTGGAATTTTCTCGCTATAATAAGGAAACTTCCGTAAATTATATACGACATTTCTACAATTGTTAATTCTTGTTAAAACATGTACTTTTTTGTAATAAAATGGGGTGCAGTTCCAAATAGGTGAACCCTCTGATTTTGTTGAAACCATGTATACTTACGTATTTTGATGCGCTGATTACGAAAATCATGGTGAAAATTGGCGACAAGAAAGTCTTCATGGTAAAAACCATGAAAAACCGCATAAAAATTACAATTTTTTCCATTATCTCAGTAAATACGAAGAGTTTTGAAAAATGTTTCAAACAAAAGTTCTAGCTAGGATAAAAATACATCTTTTTTCTGTCATACACTTTTTGCCTAAAACCATTATTTTGCGAGAAAAAACGGATTGCGTTGGAAAAACAATAAAGTTTTAAGTGGGGGGGGGCTATGCATTTACCGACTGGTTACGGAAATGTTTTCAGTCACGCTCGTCCCTTCTTCCAGGTTTAAGGGGGGGGTGGGCACATTTACTGACTGGTTACGGAAATGTGTTCAGTCACGCTCATCCCCCTTTCCAGGTTTAAGTTGGAGGGTGGAGGGGGGGGGGGCTAAGCATTTGCTGACTGGTTACGGAAATGTCTTCAGCCACGCTCGTCCCCTTTTCCAGGTTTAAGGGGGGTGGGGCTGAGCATTTGCTGACTGGTTACGGAAATGTGTTAAGTCACGCTCGTCCCCTTTTCCAGGTTTAAGTGGGGGGGGGGATACACATTTGCCAACTGGCTACGGAAAAGTGTTCAATCACGCTCGTCCCCTTTTCCAAATTTAAGAGGGGGGGGCTACGCATTTACTGACTGGTTATGGAAATGTGTTCAGTCAGGCTCGTCCCCTTTTCCAGGTTTAAGTAGGGGGGAGGGGTTGAGCATTTGCTAACTGGTTACGAAAATGTGTTAAGTCACGCTTATCCCCCTTTTCAGGTTTGAGTTGGAGGGTGGAGGGGGGCCTAAGCATTTGCTGACTGGTTATGGAAATGTGTTCAGTCACGCTCATCCCCTTTTCCAGGTTTAAGTGGGGGGGCTACGCATTTACCGACTGGCTACGGAAATGTGTTCAGTCACGCTCGTCCCCTTTTCCAGGTTTTAGGGGGGGGGGCTACGCATTTGCCGATTGTTTACGGAAAAGTGTTCAATCACGCTCGTCCCCTTTTCCAAATTTAAATGGGCGGGCTACGCATTTACTGACTGGTTATGGAAATGTGTTTAGTTAGACTCGTCTCCTTTTACA
>CAKNYM010052521.1:15971-29467 GCA_932195095.1 Andricus curvator | reverse complement strand
CAATATAAAATGCCCGAAATTATAAAACTACCGGAATATAAAAATCCCGCACAATATATACGATATTAGCAAATTTCAAAATTCGCGTGAGGTCATAATATTACGGAATTTTAAATTCTCGAATAATAAAATTTCCGACAGAAAATGGTCGCATTGTAAAATATCCGCTACTAGAAAATTCCAGAAACTAGAAAATTATCGAATTTAAACAATTAAAAAATTGTTTATTAATCTATCATACTTATTCATTAAAAATACAAAATGAAATATTTTGAGAAAAAATTGTTTCGGCCGTTTAATGTAGTTTCTTTAATATTGTTTGAATTTGAAACAGATTTGAAACAATAATAATTGACAAAAATATTTCTCAGTGCAAAAGAACAATAGAAAAACTTTCAGAAAAATTTTCAGAGGAAAAACTTTAGTTGAGAATTTCTTTTTCAATTATTGAATGATTAACAAATAAATAATATAGATTAAGAAACAATTTTTCTAATTGTTTAAATACGGGAATTTTATAATTCGGAAATTTTCTATTGATATTTTACATTTTGGCAATTTTCTGTCCTGAAATTTATTATTTGTAAATTTTTTAAATTAATGATATTATAAACTGTCTGGAATTTTGATATTCAAGAATTTTAAAATTCGGTAATATCATAAGCTGCTGAGTCGACTAAAAAATCCCGAAAATTCAGAATTTTCTTTAAATTATAATTATTATAATATTAACAATACAATAATTAAATATTTCAGTGAAATTGTTTTAACTGTTTAATGCGTTTTTTAAATTGGTGTTAAAATTTAAAATAACAATAGTTGAAAAAAATCTCAATGCAATTTTTTTTCAATGTGCATATCAGTTTTTTTTTAATTATTGCTCTTGTATTAAAAATCATGTTCTTGTATTGTTCTTCTGCATTGAGAAATATTTTTTTAACTATTGTTATTTCAAATTCAAACAATAATTTAAAAAAAAAGTACATGGAACATGAGAAAAAAAATTTTTGTTATTGAAATATTTCATTACTGTAGTTTTAATAAATTTAATTGGTTAAATTCGATGATTTTCGTGTGGCGGTAATCTTGCAATATCAGTATTTGTGAAATAAATTTGAGCAATTTCAAAATTTTGGGTATTTTCGATTTTGAATATTTTCTTTTGCGGGAATTTTTAAATTGAGAAATTGTTACATATTTTTCATTCTCATTTGTTTAAAAAATGGCAATTTACTTATTGAGTTTTATTAATTAAGATCTTGTTTATA
Source organism: Andricus curvator (assembly GCA_932195095.1). Lineage (NCBI taxonomy): Eukaryota > Metazoa > Arthropoda > Insecta > Hymenoptera > Cynipidae > Andricus > Andricus curvator. The sequence continues at coordinate 28,199 of CAKNYM010052521.1, read as the reverse complement.
GTCTCAATTATTCTATATCTTAATTAAGATATTATTATATATTTTAGTGAGAAAATCCAAATTTCAAAAACCGTTAGGCATTTATGAATCTTTAAAAAAAATTCACTTCATCACAATAGAAAAAAATTATTCTGTTTATTTATCTCAATCAGCTGTTGTTGACTTATTTGAATTAATTATATATTATTAATTAGTTATTAATTTTAATATAAATTAGATGTATATTTTTTCTGAAGTGATAGAAAAGTTTGAAAAATAATTTAGCACGTAACCTGATATTTTCTAATATTAAATACAGTCTTCTTTTTCAGATCCACGTGTAACGGATTGGCCTCTTATGGGTAGCATATGGCCTACTTTTTTAATACTAGTCAGCTATGTATATTTTGTGTTCCAATGTGGTCCACGTTATATGAAGAACAAGCCCGCATATGATTTAAGGACATTTATTCGATGCTACAATATTTTTCAAATTGTTACAAATGCTTATTTAGTAAGAGAAATATTAGCTGTTTATCCAGACGCCACAGCTTTACGATGTGTTCCAGGCGATTATTCAACATCTCCAGGTGCCTTAAGAGTACGTAAATTCGAAAATCAGTAAAGTCAATTTAGCCAAATGACAGTGATTCATAATTTATCATTAATAATTTACAGATAACAAGGGCATGTTACTGGGTATCATTATTGAAAGTCATTGATCTGATCGAAACTGGAATTTTTGTGCTCAGGAAAAAAAATAACCAAATCACATTTTTACATGTTTATCATCACATAACGACACTACTGGCTGCTTTGATCTCCTTAAGATATGTTGCTACCGGAATGGCAGTTTTTTATCCTGCAACAAACTGTTCAGTTCATGTCATCATGTACACATACTACCTTCTCAGCAGTATAGAAGGAATTAATAAAATAGTCTATCCCTTTAAAAAATACGTGACTATTATACAAATGGTAAGTATCATTATTATTGTTGTCTTGTCAGGCTGGTTCATTTAAGTCCCGTAGGACTGCGATTAGAAACCTACTGTACTATGCCTTTTATTTTAAAACCTTTGTTGTTAAAATATGATTTCGGTCCTTGAGAATGAGTACATATACCGCCGGACGACTCTACTTTAATTTTTTTAAACTGCATAATTAAGATCAGCAAAACCGTTAATATTCCCGTGGAGACATTGCCCAATTTGTCCTATGTTAATTCATAGTTAGTTCAAAAATTAGAATTATTTAAATTTTAAATTACTCCCTGTCTTAATTATTGAATATTCAACTAATTTTCATTTCAGTGACTAACCTCAAGTTAATTAGTTAAATTTAACTTCTCATATTCAAAGAATATAAGAAACGAGAAAAAACTAAAAAAAAGCTTACATTCATTTGAACAAAATGTCTAAAAATGTATTTTTACGGACGCATTAAATTAGTCAATAAATATACAATTATCAAGTTAGTATTAATTATTGCAGGCATTTTTTAAATCTGTTTCGAGTTTATACTTATTTAGATTTGAATTTGCCGCGCTAATCTCGAATGTATTCGATTAGTCTTCCGTTCGATTATTTGGCAACGAAAGGACGAAAGGAAGACAACTTTGTAAAAGTGACGAACAGTAAACAGATCAACCGGTAAAGTCATGTGGATAAATCGCTTTAAATAATTCTCAACTCACCTCGTTAATCATTTAGGCAAAATTTTTAGATCGGGTTGAGGTGTTCATATCAAACTAGAGTTATCCTGCTCTCTAAAAGTTCCGACAGTGAACATCGAGAAAGCATCGACAACTTTTTGGCATTATAACCTCACTTTTTTATACTTTGTTCCACGTGCCAAAGAACTTTTCAATCAAATTGTCGAATTTTCAAACAAAAAAGATTAAAGTTCAATCAAATATTAGAATTTTCAAGAAAAAAAAATACAAATTTTTTAGAAAGCAGTTGATCCTTGATCAAAAAAGTTTATTTGCATCCAAAAAAGCTAACTTTTCTATAATGAAAGCTGATTTTTCAATAAAAGAGTAAAGTTTTTAAGCTGAAAAGTCTAATATTATAGAAAAGAGTGTCTTTAAAATAAATTTTTAACAGAAAAAATCATTTTCAATAAAAAAGATAAATTTTTAACAAGTTGAAAAAAAAGTTGAACTTCAACAAACAAGAATAATTTTTTACCGACAAGAATATCACAGAAAAAACTAAGAATAAAATTTGTTGCAGGAAATTTTTTAGAGCGATAAAGTTTAGTTCAGCCAACTTCGCGTCTTTCAAAATACATATGTTTGTCATAGAAAAACAAAAGAAAGTTTAACCGATATTTGTGTAAAGTTTATCCTCCGAAGTTAATTTTTGTTGCAGATAATCTTTCGTCGGAAATCGATGTAAAGTTTATCTTCTGTTTTTTCTGTGATGACTTTTCAACAAAATATATGAATTTTTAACAAGATAGTTGAAATATCAACCAAAAAGTTGAACTTTCAACAAAAAAGAATAATTTTCTACCCAGAAAGACGACTTTTTAACGAGAAATATGAATTTTCTACCAAATTGTTGAATTTTCAACCAATAAGTTAAATTTTAAACAAAACAAGATTAATTTTCTACCCAAAAGTACGTCTTTTCAACCAAATTCTTAAATTTCCTACCAAATAGTCGAATTTTTATCTCATAAACTAAAAATGGAATAGTTAAATTTTCAGATATAAACTCTGATAAAAAATTAACTTTGAGCATAAATACCAATTTTCAACAAAATTCTTACATTTTTAACCAAAAAGGATCAATTTTCGACCAAGAAAATTAATGTTCTATCAAAAAAGATGAATTTTCAACAAAATATATGAATCTAACGACAAGTTTCAGAATATTTTTCAAAATATTTACATAATGTTTAATATTCTCAATTAATTGTTTACTTCTTTATTGAATAAATTATATTTTAATAATATTCTTATAAATAAAAATTAGAAGGGACCAGATCGGGTCTTCCTTATGGGTACCCCTTTCAGGCCCTGATTGGATTAGGCTTTTCATTTCGAGTCTGGCCCTAACTGGGATACCCGATTGGGGCCAGATCTGGCCCCGACCAGGGCCACTCTGAAATTTCTGCACGGGTTATATTGACTTAAAAAGCGGTCTATTTAAGTCCCGTAGCAAAGCGGTTAAAAATCTATTGTACTATGACTTTTATTTCAAAACCCTCACTGTTAAAGTATGATTTCGGTCCTTGACTATGAGTACATATCCCGCCAGACTTCACCTTAATTTTTTTCAACTGCATAATTAAGATCAGCAACATCGTTGATATTATATTGACTTGAAAAGCGGTTTATTCAAGTCCCGTATCAAAGCGGTTAAAAATCTATTGTACTATTACTCGTTGTAAAACTCTCGCTGTTAAAGTATTATTTCGGTCCTTGAGCAGGAGTATATGTACCGCCAAACGACTTTAATTTTTTTTAACTGCATAATTAAGATCAGCAACACCATTAATATTATATTGACTTGAAAAGCGGTCTATTTAAGTCCCGTAGCGAAGCGGTCAAAAATCTATTGTACTATGACTTATTTTAAAACCCTTGCTGTTAAAGTATCATTTCGGTCCTTGAGCATGAGTACATATACCGCCAGATGACTCTTTTTAACATTTTTTAAACTGTATTATTAATATCAGCAAAACAGATAATAATATATTGATTTTAAATGTGCAATCTCTGATTTTTTCTTTTGTTCCAGGTTCAATTTGTCTTTTTAATTTTCCACGCCATTATCTCTCTTTCACCATCTTGTCCAGTACCGAAGTTACCAGGCATTGCAATGATCCCAAATGTGATTTTCAACTTTACGTTATTTTATAACTTTTATAAGAAAGCCTACATGCAACCTAAAAAGAGAAAAGAATAGGCACAATTCGCAGAATATGCGATGCAAATTACAATTCGACTCCTAGCAGAATTGATAGGTTATAAAAATATGAAATATGTGACATTATGTATCTTGCCAGAATTAGTTCTTAAGTTTGACGTGCATAGTGAATAAATCTTTTGTACAGAATCGTTTTAAATGAAATACAGGAATTTTCGATATGAAACTCTGAGGAATTATCATTGCACTAAAAAAAAATGAGAACTACGCGCGCGATTATTATTTTTTTTTCTCGCGAAATTTTTGAAAATAAATACAAATTTCTAATAACTATTTATTTTTCAGGTTCATTCGTTTATTCATTTTTTAGGTTATAGAAACATTAGGTACCTAAGATTTTTGGAAATATTCAAAAAAGATTTTTTGAAATTTCCAGATATATTATATCAAAATTTTAACAAAAAAGTTCATTTTCAACCAAATAGTTGAATTTTCAAACAAAAAGGATGAAGTTTCAACAAAAAATGTAATAGTTCATATTTTAATCCATAAAATTGTGATTTTAAATAAAAAAAAAGAGACAAAACGAATTTTGGAGAAAATAGTTCATTCCTCAACTAAAAAAGATTAATTTTTAACCAGTTGTATTTTTAACCAAAAGAGGTTAAATATTTTCCAAAATAGTCGAATTCTCTACAAAATGTTCCAATAATTTAAACTCGAAAATATGAATTCAAAAAAAAAAGCTGAATAGATTTAAAAAAAAAAACTGATTTTGAACAAAATAGTTAACCCCTCAACCAAAACAGATTTTTTAGTCAAGTAAAAAAAAAATTAGTTAAATCATAACTTGAAGGCAAAAATAATTTTTAATACAAAATGAAAATTTCGGATAACTATTTTTTACGTTCCTTTTTTTATTTTCTTCGAAGTTATATAAATATAATTTTCCTGGGTTTCTCGAGAAAATTCAAAAAGATTTTTTTTATTTTACAGGATTTTACCGAATTTTCGGCAAAATTTAAGTCAGTTTAAAATATATTTAGGACTTTTTGATGAATGGAAAGAATTAAAAAATGTAAACTAAATTTTCGGAAATCTTTCAAAGTTTAAAAATATTTTAATCTCTTTCAAACATCTTAAGAAAAGTTTTTGATTTTTTTCACCCTTTCACACTTCTTAAAAAGCTCTGAAACTTCTTTTCGAAATCTTCCAACATTTATATTTTGTTTTATTATTATTCATATTTTTTTTTAATTGAGCTAACTTGAAAAAATTGCCTTAAAACGTTCCAGATTCTGTTTTGGCGGTTTTTGGAAATCTTTTGAAATGTTTTAAAATCTTTTTAAATGTTCCCTTAAAATTCATTTTCCATAACAAGAAATCACTTCAAATATCCCCAGGAATTTAAAGAAAATTTTTTTCATAATCTTGAAACCTTTCAAAATTTTTTAAAAACTTTAAAGTTTTATTTCGAAATATTCATAAATATGCATTTTGTTTTAAGTTTATTGAAATCTTTTCAAATTTAAATTATTTTTGAAATTTTTTTAAAACTTCTAAATATATTTTTTAATGATTCAAATTTTTCCTAAAATTGTGCAGAAATTCTCCAGCATACAAAAAATTGCCTTAATATCTTCCAGGTTTTTTTTTACAATTTTGGGAATCTTTTGGAATGTTTTAAAATATCTTGAAATATACTCTTAAAACAAATTTTGTAAAATAAAAAATCAATCAAAATGTTTCCAGAAATCTTAAGAAAATTTCTTTATTCTCTTGAAACCTTTCAACATTCTTAAAAAGCTTTTAATTTTCTTGCTCGAAATCTTCAAAAATCTACATTTTGTATTAAATTTGTTGAAATCTTTCAAATCTTTAAATCATCTTCATAGAAATGCAATGGTTATGTATTCCGGTGCAAAAAGTTACCATAACCTTAAATAATTTCAAAATTGTAAATCTTTTTTGAAACCCATATCGATATTTCCAGTAAAAAACGCTAGATCAACCTACAATTGTACAAATATTTTAATCTTCTTTGAAAAATTATGATTTTGTACTAAAAATACCAATTTTCAATGTAAAACGCTGAGATAACCTAAAATTGTTACAAAGTTGTAAATCTTTTTTGAATTCGAATGATTTTTGAATAAAAATGTTAATTTTCGAATAAACACAATAACACAATCCGAAATTGTACAAGCTTGTAAATTTTATTGTTTTGTACAAAAAACATTGAATTTAAATTTAATATTTTAGGTCGAACACACCAACATAACCTATAGCTGTGGCAAATTTTAATATTCTTTGATCTCTAATAATTTGTTATCAAAAATAACAAGAATTTCCGACTAAATACATTAACATAAAAATCATAAAATTATAGAAAATTGTTCAAAATTTTGTAAATTTCCTTCGAAATCTAATGTAACCTAAACTAACGTAACTTAAAATTGTCCAGAAATTATAAACATTCAAAAACTAATGACACAGTTTCTAAGTATTTTATAACTAATTTTGAATTGTTTAAACAATTCTTTTTTTCGTCTTTGAATCGTGAAAAGTTATTATTTTTTAAGATAAATCGTACATTTGATGAATTTGAAGAGGAGTATTTCTTGTTTAAGATATTTTGTGAGTATTTAAACAATTTTCATTTGTTTAAACAGTTGTTCCCCTGTAAATCATGAACAGTTATTATTTTTTGGAATTAATGACACAATTAACGAATGTTAATAGTAATATATTTTTTAAATTATATTTGGCAATTATTTAAATAATCTTCATTGAAACCTAATATTTTAAACAATAATAATTTCATTAAACTATAATTTTCACCATCTTTCCGATGAAAAGAAGCACGTGATATTATTTGTTTACCCTGCAAATAAAAAAGGCCAATTGTATTTATATGGAAATGCTGAAATGAGCATTTGCAATTAAATGCAATTGGTAGAACTATCATTGAATGTACCTCAATGGATTTGAATTGACGCAATGTATTTAAATCGTAAAGATGCAGTTGGTGGCATTTCATCATTACGGAATGATGTCAACAAAATTCGATAAATATTATTTGTATTATATTGTTAATTTATGTCCAAAGTCACTTCATATTCTCATTAAACAATCAATATTTACTGAACTTCAGTCCAAAGGTACAAATTATATAACAACTTTTATTCCTTATTATCAATTAACCATTTCAATCTCTTCAATAATACTATTTATTAACGTATTATTTCGTTATCCAATAAATTAAAATTTTATTGCAAAACACCAATTAAAAACAGTTCCGGTCTATAAATTTATGTGCGATTCAATACTCTATTGGATAATATAAAACCATTTACAAAATTCTTTTTGAATTGAAAGTCGTCAATTTAATCCAAAAGACGGTTCATTGGCTTGCGAAACAATTCAGTGCAATAGACCGCACATTGGTTCTATTGCATATCTACAATTCACTGCAGTTGCAGGAATTCAATTCAATTCACTGACAACTTTTTCAATTGCGATTTAACAATTGGATATTAAATGCAATTCACCATATTTGACTTGAATTTCATTTCACTAAAATTGTCGATTGACGATTTTATTTTGGAATTGCAGTCAATCGATTTTAAATGTATCTTTTTTTGCAGGATACATAATTGAAACACAAAATATCACGCTTTACATTCATTAGCACGATAATTCCAGAATACAATAACTTTTCTAAATTTACTAAATGAAAAATATATTTACACAAATGAAAATTATTCAAACAGTTTCCAAATTGTTGAAAATTAGTTTGAAAAATACTTGCAAACTTGTAACTCTTCGAATTTAGGTAATTTATAATTAAAAATTTCAAAAAAATACCATCTTTGTATTCATTTTACATTAAACTGCTATTTTGCATTGTTTGGTGCATTTTTCGGGCACAATATAAGAAAACGTCTTTCTATTTTCTCAAAAACCGAGATTTTCCCATTCAAACCCCTACGGTTATTTCAAAAATCCGGGGCATGGGTTATTGTTGAACGATATGAAATTCAAAAATAGTCGAATTTTTGAACCACCCTGATGTACACTCAACTTTAAAATTAATCAATCCCATACAAAATTTTGGAAAATTGTTAGTAAAGCACTATATTTTCGTTCGTTATCGAATTTTCGGCACCAGCTGACGAAAACATTATAGCCAAGGAGAGTGAAAAGAAAGAGAGGTATATTCTGTTAAGCTAATCGTCCCGATCATCGGCGCTCTTCGAGGTGTCAAGCTTTCACTGGTTAATAGCCTGAAAAGCATCTCTGCGTGTCAAGAAAATGCTAAGACGCTTGCGGGGAAAATTCAGAAGGCGGTCGTCCTTGGGTCGCTCCGTGTGCCGGATCATCGTATTGAATCCGCCGCAGACTGTAATCGCCTATCTCACGGTCGTCAGACGTGGTTGCGGCTGAAATTTTACCGCGATTTCGGTGGGAGCGGGAGCAGTTTTTCAGATTAGCACCCGCTCCCGGCGAAATCCCGCGGTTGTCCTTATGAAAAACTTGTAATTATATGTATATGCTATTTTTATTCAACCTTCACTATCAATAGTTTATATTTTCCTCGTTAAACATTTATTCACAACTTTACTGGATTCTTTTTATTAAAATTAAAATATATTGACAAAATAAGTTTTAAGATAAAAAACTGTAAATATAATTCGAAAATAAAATTATTTACATAAAAATTAGTCAAACTATGTTGGGAGCCGCGCGCCTACAAAACAGTGTTTCGCAGCTTATTAAGACGTTAATTAAGTCGTTTGAACCACCTCCACCAAAACTTCCCGTAGGTAACTTCCCCTCATTTCCTCTACTTCCACTACCCTAATTTCCCCTTACTTCACCGACTGTCCCATCCCTTATTACCCCTACTCCTCCTCATTTTCGCTCACTTCACCCTTTAATCACCCCCTTCACAACTTGTTCCTCCTCTACTTCTTCCTCTCCGCGTTTCCCCAACTAACAATGCCCTTCTCCTACTTCCCTTCCCCAGGCCTCATTTCTCTTCGCGTACTCACCCTCACTTACATTTACTTACCCTATTTCCCCTACATAAATTCCTCTCATTTTCCATAGTTCCCCTAGTTTCCCTTCCCTCATTTCCCCTGCTTTTTCTAGTTCTCCTTCCCTAATTTCCCATAATTTCCTCTTATTTAACATACCTCTTCTCCCTTATTTCCCCCTTTTTCTCTACTCCTCCTCCTCTCATTTCCCCTCTATTATCTACTCCTCCTCCCCTCATTTCCCAGCACTTCCCCTACTTTCCCTCCCCTTATATTTTCTCCCTTCCCCTAGTTCACATTGTCTTATTTTCCCTTACTTCCCACCCACTTATTTCCCCTCACTTCCCCTACTTTCTATCCTTTCACTTTCCCTACTACCCTCTTCTCATTTCCCTAAACTTCCCGTACTTCCCCACGCTCACTTACAGCACTTCCCGTACATTCCCTTAATTTCCCTTCACCACCCCGATTTCCTCTCTCCTTATTTCCCAGTACTTTCCATTCTTATTCTCCCAAACTTCCCTCCCCTCATTTCATCTGACTTAACCTACCTTCTCTCCTTTAATTTCTTCAAAATTTCGTTACTTCCCCTCCCCTTATTTCTTCTCACTTCCCCTACTTCCTCTCCTCTCATTTCTCCTCACTTCCCCTACTTCATCTTCTCTCATTTCTCCTCACTTTTCCCACTTCATCACCTTGTTTTCAAATTTTCTTTTACTAATTACTTGTAATTGATGTCCGACAATACAAGAAAAAGTTTCAACTCAATATCCTTATCGGACAAATGCGTTTTATTCATCCAATCACTTAGGACAATATTTAAAAAATCCTAATATTCGTTTAGACAGCTTCTTCTCGGACTTTCTTTCAATAATTACTTGTACTCGATGTCGGGCAATACCAGAAAAAGTATCAACTCAATATCCTTATCGGACAAATGTCTTTTGTCCATTTACACACATAGGACAATATAAAAAAATTCTAATTTTTAGTCAAACACTTTGTTCTCGGATTTTCTTTTACCAATTACTGGTACTCGATGACATACAATACCAGAAAAAGTGTGGATTCAATATCCTTGTCGGACAACTGTCGTTGACACCAATGGGGGTCTCAATTTATAGAAACAAAACTTTCATAAATTTAAAAAAAAAAAACGGAATATCCATCACTGTGGGCCTCAACCAACTTTAAATAAAGATCTTTGAAGTTAGATGATATTTATTGGATACTATTTTGTGTTACCATAAAAATACTTTTTAAAACAAATTTCCCAATACAAAATTTTTCTACACATTTTTTTCGAAATTTTAAGATTTTTCTTTTTTTATTACTATTTTTTTTCATTTTTAAAATCATGCCAGCATCATTTACTAATTGCAACCTAAGATGATCCGGTGATCAAAAAAATGTTTCAACAACTTTTGCTGTGATAAAGATTTTTTTTCAAATATGCAAAAACCTCTGTAGATTATACAGTTCTTATTTTGGAACATAATTTCATCAGAATTCTTTACTCAGTTTTGAAGTAAAAAGAAGGCTATTGAATTTAAAAACCCGTGTAGGGGAGAGTGGGCCTAAGCCGACACTTTCTTTCAAGTAGTTTTTAAATTTAAAAAAAATTTGTTTGGAAACGTATTAGGTATTGTTGGATCGAGAATTTATTTGGATAAAAAACGTGCTTTTGATTTCGAAGTGCGATGCTTTGTTTATCAATCATTATTAAAAAAGTGAAGTGATGGAAAATCCGTCGAGCGTAAAATAGTGGGACTAAGACGACATCCTCCTGGCACTAATTCGACATTTGACTACAATTTTTGAAGAAAGAAAAGTACACATTTTTTTAATTGTTATTATTGTAGACAACTAAATTCTCGATCCAACAATACCTAATACGTTTTCAAACAAAATTTCCCACATTCTCATCCGATAATGAGAAAGCATGAGATTCATGTAAAACTGTCTGTTCCTGTAGGTACGATGACGCACTCGGTGTCGACTTAGCCCCATGCGTCAATTTTGTATATTTTCCACAATTTTCCACAAGCGTCGGAAAAAACTGTTGACCTCCGAAAACACTTTTTATGTCATAAAATGTGCCATGTCGTGCAGAATGCCACGATACTCTGTCGATAAAAATAGGACATTAAAGCCCAATTTTATTTAGAAAAAAAAAACAATTTTTTACTAGGAATCTGTATTATCATCGGAGATGGTAACGATCGATCCGAGGAGAAATCCTTTCACACACACTGTGAAAATGGAAGTCTACAATATCAATCAAAGTTATATCCTCTAATACAGAAAATATTTAACGTCCTCAGACTAGATGGAGCCATAAATTAAAAATTTTTAAATTAAATTTATGCATAAAAAAGTTCTTCTCAGTTGACCTGGTGTTCGAATCCCAGCGGAGTGAAAGGAAAAGAACTTTTTTCTCGATAAATTTAATTAAAAATTTTTTAATTTATGGCTCTATCTAGTCTGAGGACGTTAAATATTTTCTGTATTAGAGGATATAACTTTGGTTGAGATTGTAGACTTCCATTTTCACAGTGTGTGTGAAAGGATTTCTCTTCGGATCGATCGTTACCATCTCTGATGATAATACAGATTCCTAGTAAAAAATTAATTTGTATATAACATCTTGCATAATAAAGCGTATTTCAGAAAAATGATTTTTCCTCTGATCTCTCTAGTAGCTCAGTGGTTAGAGCACCTGAATGGAAATCAGTTGACCTGGTGTTCGAATCCCAGCGGAGTGAAAGGCGAAGAACTTTTTTCTGAATAAATTTAATTAAAAAAAAAAAAAAAAAAAAAAAAAAACAAGTTCACACGGTTTATACTTTTCTTTTAAAAATCAAGTGTCGACTTAGCCCCATTGTCAGCTTAGTCCCATCCTCCCCTACTACGTAAGAATAATATTCCGCAAAAAAACTTCTCGTTATACATTTTCCAGGTTAAAGTTGGTTGATGATCACAGTGCCATGTCATAAGGTGTAAAGCTGTCTCAAATAAAAATACAATTCTTTATTTTAGTTACGTTTTGTCAATGAGTGAAGTAATCTGCTGCTGTCAATGGACACCCTAGTAAAAATGACAGTTAGGTATCAATAGAAGCCGTTTAGAAAACGTATAGGATGCAGATGTAATCTTATATGATTCTAACTGGTTTTTTATTGGACCTTTGGAATGAAATTACCCGGAATAAAATTCGAAGTGATGTGTTTTAAGCGGATCTATCAGGCACCTATTGGGATCTGCTTTATTCCAAATGCTACGAGTACGAAATTGCTTCCCTAAAAGGTTCTATCAGGTATTTTATTGGA
>CAKNYM010052521.1:0-15961 GCA_932195095.1 Andricus curvator | reverse complement strand
CCAGATTAAAATTCGAAGTGATGTGTTTTAAGCGGATCTATTAGGTACCCATTGGGATTTACTTTATTCCAAATGCTACAAGTACCAAATTGCTTCCCTAAAAGGTTCTATCAGGTATTTTATTGGACCTTTGGAATCAAATTATTCGGATTGAAATTCCAAATCATGTGTTTTAAGCGGCTCTAATAGGTACCCATTGGGCTCTGCTTTATTCGAAGTGCGCCAAGTACGAAATTCCTTCCCTAACATGTTCTATTAGGATTTTAGTGGCCTGTTGGAATCGAATTAAGCGGATTAAACTTTGAAGAGATATATTTTAGTCGGCTTTATTAGGAACCTATTGGGATCTGCTTTATTCCAAGTGTTACAAGTACGAAATTGCTTCGCTAACAGGTTCTATTAGGTACCTGAGTAGACCTTCGGAATCAACCCTACTAAAAATGATGCTTCAGTGATTAATAGAAACGGTTTAGATAGTTCATGGGATCCACTTGCATTTCTATATGGTTCTAAATGGTTCTAAAGAGTTTTTTTATTTCAATTTGGATTCTAACTGGTTGAATTCGGTATTTAATCTACTATTGGGACGGAAATTGGAATTGAAAAAATCTTTCTATGTGGCTCTATTAGGCTCTAAATGTTACAAAGTACAAACTTGCTTCTCTGATAGGCTATAGTAGTTCTATTGGGTATCTATTAGGTTGTATTTTATGGGAAGTTGCAAAATCAAAAAAATGCTTCTCTAATAGGCTCTATTAGGATTGTTAGTGGATATATATATATATATACCATTAAGCCATTTCCCTTTCGGCGAGCCTCAAGGGGTAAGCGTGACACTACCCGATTCGGGTAGTGTTTCTAGGTGGATAGTTTCTTGTAGTAAATAACTACAAGTGTGGGCTCACCACACCCACCACCGCCAACAGCAACGCAGTAGTATCAGACGGTCACCCATCCAAGTACTAACCGCGCCCAACACTGCTTAACTTCAGTGATCTAACGGGAACTGGTGTTTCCAGCGTGGTATGGCCGTTGCCATAATTGGAATAATTGGATAATTGGAATTAAATTAATTGTATTAGAATTTAAAGTTTCTGGATAGAAAATAATATATTTTCGATAAACAAGTTTTTTCACAATGTGCATTGTGCAAAATAAAACGAAAACTGAAATAAGTTATAACTTGTAGCCAATGTGCTTCCATAACTTATACATGTATTCAATTATTGATAAGGAATTGTTATTTTAAATTAAAAACCAAGTTAAAAAGTATTATAAAAGAATTAGATTAATCGAAGACTGTGCATTTTATGGAGGTTTTCATATAACAGAAAATGGTTTTTTTCACTAAGGTTATTAAAGTGTTTTTTAACTGCACTATTCTTTATTTATTTCTTTATCAGCTGTAGATAGTTTTTGAACGGTTTAAATCTATACAGAAAAAAAGTATTGAGCACTTTGTGAAATAAGTGAAATTCAATTATTTGTTTCACATATTTTAAGTTGTTGTTTAAGAACTGTTATTTCGGATCGAAAACTGAGTGAGAAAGTATTATAAAATAATTGGATGAATTGAGAACTGCCCGTTTTATGGAGGTTTTGGTATTATCGAAAATCGCTTTTTGTTACCAAGGTTATTCAAGAATTTTTGCACTTGACTTTTCTTTATTGCTTATTACCTTTGAATTGTTTATAAACTTTTTAAATATTTAAAGAAAGAAGAATATCGAGCCGTATTTGAAATAAGTACAATTTAATTTTAAATTCATTCTAAATAATTTTTTTTATTAAAGTCTCTCGAAAATTTTGAAGAACTATCCATTGGTCATCAGAAATACGTTTTCTTTAAAGAAACATTAAGGCCATGTGATGAGTGGGTCACGTGACCAGATTCCTACCTTACCGGCACTTTTTTCATTTGTCAACTTATTTTCACACGAATAGCCACATCGAGTTGAAAATTTGGGATAATAAATAAGAAGCACTAAGAAACGCGGCTCTGGTCCTAAATTCTTATTAGTATAAAATTTTTTTTTTATAACAAAATTTTTTTTTTTGCTTTTTCATAATTATACAAATTTAGGACCAGAGCCGCGTTTCTTAGTGGTTCTTATTTAGTATCCCAAATTTTCAACTCGATGTGGCGCTTCGTGTGAAAATAAGTTGACAAATAAAAAAAGTGCCGGTAAGGTAGGAATCCGGTCACGTGACCCACTCGTCACTTGGCCTTAAGTTAAAAAATACTTGGCCGAGATTCTGTAACCAAGATCCAAGTGCATCGATAGTGAAATGAGTTAGAGCGCGCGGTAGAATACACAAGTTTAGAGGTAGTATAGGTAGGGTTCGAATCCTCAGCGAGTTAGATTTTTCAAAGCGTTTAAGTGTGCGATTATATGTGTAAGCGACCGTATTGGTGAATCGTGTACTTACCAACTTTAAAATCGTACCTAATAAGATCCAATTAGAAAGTTCACAATTACCTAGTAGAACAACACATAGAACCAGGAACAAAATCCACTTTTGAAAGTAATAGGACCTAATAGAAACCACATCCTATTAGGTTTCTATTTGGCTTCTAATAGGCATTTTTACTGGGGAATACAAACCACATCAGATCCTAATAAGATCCAATTAGAAAGTTCAAAATTACCAAATACGAACCGCACAGAAACCGGATTCAAATCCTATTAGCTTCCACTTAGGTTTCGCTTAGAAACCAATAGCTAATACGGTACGAGGGCCGAATACAGACACATTAGATCCTAATAAGATCCAATTAGAAAGTTCACAATTACCTAATAGAACACAATATAGAACCAGGAACAAAACCCACTTTCGAATGTAATAGGACCTGCTAGAAACCACATCCTATTAGATTTCTATTTGGATTCTAATAGGCATTTTTACCAGGGCAGCTTATATTATTTTTTCTCTGTGAGGTAACATATACAACAGAGAATCACAACCCGAGTTTGTATGAATTGAAGAAGCCATTATCAATTCAATGACAAAATAATTAAAAAGTGACTTTTGTCCTCATTTTACTGTCACATTCTAATTAAAACGGCTAACCTTGAGCTTGATACATCCATGGCAAAGATACACGTGTAATATATGCTAAGAAAAATTCAATATTTCCCACATATGGAGTGTGATTGAATAATAATTCATATACACACGTATTTAATTCATGAACAAGTCCAAACGTTCGGATAGTCAGCACGTTTGTGTCCGGACGTATAGACATTAGGCATTATCTTAATTTATTTCAAAATAACCGAACATTTCACGTTTAGGTATATTAGGTTAGTTCAAAACGAAACTAAGGACGGTGAACACGTGAACGGAGGAATTTACTTAAGGTCAATACAGAAGCAATTTTTTACAACAAAAATTGTGTTATATTAAATAAAAATGGGATTAGCCGAAACGTTCAATTACTACTATTATGAAATGGCAGGTAAGTGTGAACTGTTAAGTGCCATTTAATCATCTGATCTTGAAATGAATCATTTTTGAATTGAAGAAAAATTATTTGTTATGTTTGAAAACAATTATTAAAAAATATAGTTTATTTTAAAGTTTAAAGCTTTTAACACGTGTATTTTTGGATATTTAAAGAAAAAAATTATGCTACTCTCTACATTTTAATCAGCGATAAAACAGGAAAAACAAGGGATGAAAATGCTAAAAATGAATCGAATCGTTTGATCTCAGGGGCAAAAATGGTGGCATGGAATCCGAAAAAAGTAAAACAATAATCTATAATTCCAAAATCAAATAAAGTGCACATTTAACTTAATTCAAAAAATGGTTTCGCACATTTGAAAAAAAGTCAAAATTAAACAAATTTTTTTCATACAAAATTTTTCATTACTGTTTAATGATAAAATTTATACACACTAAAAGTTTGCCATATCTTTTAAAAAAATATTTTTTTTATATTTAAAACACTATCAGAAGATTAACAAAATTTTTTTCTCACTTTTTTCGGATGCCAGCCCCTCCATTTTTCCCCCTGCGTTCAATAGATTTGATTAATATTAGCATTATCACTCCAGGCTACTCATTAGTTAGCGATTATTCAGATTTCGAGAGCAGAATTTAGATGTACTTCCGATAAGGCCCTAGAAAGAATTTTGACTACAACTAAATAAAAATAGAGTTGATAACATCTTTTCAATTAAAAAAGAATTCATTTTGAGGCATTTTGTTCAATTAGGATTTCCAATTTTTTTCTGGTACATTTCTGTACTTTTGTACAGACAAACTTTCTAGAAAAATTTCTGAGTTTTGGAAAATACGAAAATTTTACAACAGCAAAAATAGATTTATTTTAGCAAATCATCGAACAAGAAATGAAAAAAACAAAGGTCAATCCAAGATTTTTCTAAAAATCTTTTTATCTGTATATTCTTGTCTATTTATTTTTCTCCGTCACATAATTTTTCAGAAAAGTCAATTAATCAGCCTTTTGTTTGAAAAAAACTTTCGTTGCTCGTAAATTTCTAGAAAATAACAGCAACTTATTACATTTTTTTCATCTTTGACTACAATTTTTTTTACATCGGGTCAATAGTCTCAAAGAATCATGTCATAGCAGAATTAAACTACCGCATACAAAATCAGGAAAAATTAATTTATCTACATTCTTAACAAATATGAACAATTTCCAATACTCAGAAAATTGTAAGAAAAATTTTTACTAACAAATTGCAAAATGTTTTCATTAATTCCATTGGTGAAGAATATATTTCAAGACCAAACACGTGAAACCCAACTTGAATAATTTAACCTAATTTAAAATACAAAATTGATCAAACTCACACATTACGTGAGAAATTCTTTAAAAGTGTATTTGAAAACATGAATATTCAAAAAAAATCAGACGGAAAGTGTGGAATTTACGTCAAACTAATCTATTACATTAGCATAACATTTCCCTAATTTATCCAAAATTGAATCAAGGAAAGCTAAACGGTGCTTAATCTACTTTTGAAGAAATCGAGTTTAATAAAATATTCATTTTTTAACAATTCTACGATTATTATAGGATTTTAACAAAGTATTAAGCAATTGAAGATATTAAAATGAATTTTTTGATTAGTCAAAGAAGGCGAAATGCGCCTACAAAAAATGGTCTTCTAGCCTGCTGAGTCGTTAATAAAGTTCAAATCTTTTTCCTTGCCCTTTTCCTGTGACAAATATTGGATTTTTTTAAATTTCCAAATTTTTTGGAGTTACGGAGGTATTAAGAGATGAAATTATACATTTTTAAACAATTACATTTTTAATTCAAATATGTAAAATTTTGCCTGAAAAAAGTCCAAACAAATTTTTGAATTAATTTTTCGTGAAATTCTTCCCTTTTAATTTTTTTTTTTTAATTAGGATATAAAGATTCCTTACGAAAAATTGTTTTCATTCGTTTTTTCAACGTGGCTTGGGTTAAGTGCTTAGTGGTGCGTAAAATGGAAAAAATTATGTGGAATTGTAATAATAATTTTTATAAATAAGTTATATTAATAAACACTGCATATTATAGATTGCTCATTTTTAGAGAATATTTCGGCATTAATATTACTTACTTTTATCGAGAAAGTGATACTTGATCACAAAAATATGTCTCCTGATATTATTTGTTAACTTCAGCAATAAATTATGTAAACAAATTCCTATTTCAAACATTTAAAGTGAAAAAAAATTGTATACCTTAATTATCCTTAACTTATGTTGCTCGTGAGATTTATAAGAATTTAGTATGGAAAGTTTGTCATTTAGTATTATTTAATAATGTTATAAATAAATTCTCATTTCGAACATTTGAAGTCAACAAAAAATAATTGTATCTTTTAATTGTCCTTAATTTAATTTGCCAGGGAGATTTATAAGGATTTAGAATAGAAAGTTTGTCATTTAGCATTATTTGTTGATTTTATAAACAAATTGTATAAACAATTATCAGCCAGTGTTGGCAGTGACATGATTTTATGCCTGTTGATGTCTACCGTGAACATTTTTTTATATAATTTGTTTATAAATTTAATAAATAATATCGAATAATATATTTTCAAAACTAAACTTTACTGGCAATATAATTTAGGAACAATTATGAAATGACATTTTTTTACTTCAAATGTCCACACTTGGAATTTGTTTACATAATTTGTTTCTAAAATTAAAAAATAATATCGGGAGACATATTTTCGTCATCAAGTATCACTTTTTCGTTGAAATTAAGTAATATTAATGCCGAAATATCCTTCACAAATGAGCAATGTATAATATTCAGTGTTTGTTAATTGAACTTGTTTATAACAATTATCATTACTCCCAAACTTTTTAAAATTAAAAAAAATCCTTTGGGCTGAAAATGTCTCTTATATAACACTATAATTTCACCACGTTTCATTAAAATCGAACGAAAAATTACGCATTCTGATATTCCTGACGTGTACTGGCTCAAAGTTCTTTTTTTCTGTTAAGTAATAGCTATTTATTTCTGAAATAAATAAAAATATGTATTTCATATGATTTTTTAAACAATTTATGAACTTCTTGAATTTTTAATACCAGGAATAGCTGAACGGTGATGAGTCTGTTGCTGTTTTTATTAAATTATTTCATTATTGCATATGGAGCTCAATCTATTTTTTCAGACAATTGTTATTAAACTGATCCATGTCCCCAAATAACAAAACAACAATATGTTACTCAATCGTACATATAATAATATTATACCATGCGAAATTTTTTACATAAATCATTAATAATGAATAAACAATGAATAGTAAATAATAAGTAATAATAAATAATAAACACAAGTATAACAATTATATTGCCAAAGATTTCACAAAGATATCAATGATTTTCCAAAGATTTCACAAGTTTCACAAATATTACCAAATATTTCGCAAAGATTTCCAAAGAGTTCAGAAAGATTTCACAAAGTTTTCACAAATATTTAAAAAATTTCGTAAAGATTTCAGGTGGATTTTAAACATTTCACACAAATTTTAATAATTTCCGAAAGATTCTGAAAAAATTTTGAAAGTTTCGCAAAGATTTCAGATAGATTTAAAAGACTTCACAAATATTTCAATGATTTTCTAGAGATTTCACATAGAATTTGAATAGATTTAGAAAATTTCACAAGGACTTTAATGATTTTTCAAATACTTCACAAATTTCTCAAAAATTACCAAATATTTCCAAAGTATTTTCAAAATTTCAGAAAGATTTAACAAAGATTTGAACGATTTCCCCCCAATTTCACAAATATTTCGCAAAGATTTCAGATAGATTCAAAAAATTTCACAAATACTTCATTATTTCACAAAGACGTCCGCTAGATTTTCGAGACTGCACGAAGATATCAATAATTTCCCAAAGATTTCACAAAGATTTTAATGATTTCCTGAAGATCACATGAAAATTTTTAATATTTCGCAAAGATTTCACATAGATATCCAAGCGTGCACAAATTTTCAATGATTTTCCAATGATTAAAAAATTTTCACAAATATTTCGCTAAGATTTTCTGTAGATTTAAAAGATTTCACAATGATTTCAGTTATTTTCCAAAAAATTTCAGATAAATTTCGAAGAGGGCATAAAAATTTCAATCATTTCCCAAAGATATCACAAATATTTCAATAATTTCACAAATATTATCAGATATTTCAAAAATATTTTAAATATTTCGCGAAGGTTTCCAAAGATTTCAGAAGGATTTTGCAAAGATTTCAATGATTTTTCAAAGATATCAAAGATTGCACAAAGATTTCAATGATTTCCCAGAGATTTCATAAAGATTACCAATATTTCGCAAAGATTTTAGATAGATTTCAAAGATTGCACAAATATTTCAATGATTTTCCAAAGATTTCAATCATTTCACAAATATTACCAAATATTTCGCAAATATTCCCAAATATATCAGAAAGATTATAATGATTTCCTGGAGATTTCAAATATTTCGCGAACATTTCGGATACATTAAAAATATTTTATAAATACTTCAATTATTTCACAAAGCTTTCAGGTAGATTTTTGAAAAAATTCAAACGATCCGATGAATTTAGGCATTCGATTTCAAAGGGGCCAAATCAATACTTTGCCCCTTCCTGGTCGATTTCTGTAGAAAGGGGAGGGGGCATTGCCCCCTGTGCCTTCTGGGGCTCCGCCGCCTTTGGGTTGAACTAAGCACCGTTTATCAATCCCCGCTTCAATTAATTCTCTGAATAAATCATAATAGGAAAATGCGTTGACGTATCAGAGAAGATTTTTGTTTGATGTGGTCACGCCGCAGAATAAAAAATTTAAGTAAATTTATGGAATGTTTAAAAAATTTCGTGACAAAGGTTTCATGTATATAAATTTCATTATAGCTTCACAGCATTTTTATCACTTAAAATTATGCAATGTTGATGAAAGTGTTTATATTCAGCAGGAATATAAACGTGAAAGTGATTATTTAACTTTGAATTAATAAATTATATTTTTATTCAGATCCTCGTGTAACGGATTGGCCTTTAATGGGAAGTATATGGCCTCCTTTTTTAATAATAGCCAGTTATGTATATTTTGTGTTTCAATGTGGTCCACGATTCATGAAGAATAGGCCAGCATACGAACTAAAGACTTTTATTCGACTCTACAACATTTTTCAAGTGGTTGCAAATGCTTATATAGTATGCGAAATTTTTGAAGTTTATCCCGACGCCACAGCATTTCGATGTGTGACAGGCGATTATTCCTGGAGTCCCGATGGAATAAGAGTACGTCATCATACTATAATACCATATTATACACTGTCCGATATTTACCCATTTTTCTTTTACATAAAAGCAAACGCAGTAGGGTGGTCCAAAAAAGGTTTTTTTTAAAAGTGAAAACGCTTTTCCATTTTTTTCAAAGTATAATTCTAATAAAGAAGAACTAAATCAAAATTATCTTCATTTGTAATTAATTTTTTTTTATTAGTAGCAAGAAATAAATTAACAATTATTGAGACCATAATTTAGAACTTCTATTAAAGTTATAAGAAAAACATTGAAAGAAATTTCCAGTCTAATTTTTTTTATCTAAAGACAATTGAAAATTGTTTCTGTTTTTTAATAGTTAGAGATTTCTATTTGGCATTATTTTCTTAAGCATGATATTCCTATATACCAATTTTCTCGGTTATCGATGCCAAAAAAATAATAAGTTTTTGATATTTCATGAAGAAATTGACAATTTTCATCCCTGACATGTCACAAAATATTTTTTAAGTTTCAAATAAAGTAATAAAACCGTTTTCTAATCATAGCGATTATAAATTTAAAAAAAAGCTGTTCTTAGTTCAAAAAAATGTTTTTCTTTAAATAAACTTATCGCATCAAAAAACTTTATGAAGTAACAAATATTTTTCAGGTTTATATGTACAACAGTAGATAAGTAAGGGGGTTTCTGGATCAATTAGTATTAGTGCGTGTCTGTGTGAGGTAAGCCTGTGTGCGTGTGTCTGTGTGAGGTTGACATCAAGACCGTTCTAGAACATTCCTTGATGACGTCACAGTCATATTGCGCAATTGTGCCAGCTAAATTCAAGTAACAACAGGTTCAAGGTTATTTCTTATCTGAAGAATGTCGCGTAAATCCTTTCAAGGTTACATTTTGCTTTGTCCTGGCAATTTCTACTGCGTAATATAGTTATTGCAAGAAAAACAAGGATGATTTATCGCGTTTCTAACTCAAAAAGTAAGACGGAGTCTGGATACGCGTTACAAGGCGGGTTCTAAGCCACGGTTTCTAAGCCACTTTTACAAGACGCGTTCTAAGCCGCGGGTTCTAAGCCACGGTTTCTAAGCCACTTTTACAAGACGGGTTCTAAGTCACTTTTACAAGACGGACTCTGGATATGTATTTTTGGAGGGTGATATCATAGAATAATATTGCACAATTCTGAATTCATGCAACAACAGGTTCAAGGTTATTTCTTATCTCAAGCATTTTTCGCGTAAATACTTTCAAGGTTATATTTTGCGTTGCAAAAAAGAATTTTATCCCAAACGTGTCGATTATAATGTAGAATCTTCTAGAATTTTTAAAGATAAAGAGGAAGATACAATTAAAATTAAAATTAAAAAATATTTGAATAATATAGTTAAGAGATTGTCTACAGGACTAAAGCATTTCTTATGGTAGGTCATATGTTCAGAATTCTTATCGCTTCATTCCGGCATCGAGTAGCGAGCGAGGACTAGAGAGATAACGTCCAGACTTGTTTTAGACGTTTTGATTTCAGAAGCAGCATTTATGCATCGGCAGTCTCAAGCTGCACACATTTCATTAGACTCTGCTTTCGTTCTCTAGAGATCAGTTCTTTTTACTGCTCGCAAAAGTTCGCTTTCTTAGTCGACCCACACAGTTTGATATTCATTCTTTTGCCATATGCTAGGTCCAGTCAACCTCTCGATGTGTTACATGAAATAAGATACTGCAAAACAATTTCGAGACTCAAGAGAGATAATACAGCGTGCATTTTATTCCAAGCTTTTTCACACGTGCTTTAACTTATATATATTAAGAGTGCACTGTCCGAGACTTATCGCTTCTTAACGACACATGATATGAGGTCACATAACTTTTTTTATTCACAGATATATGCTCGTTTTTCATCATCTTTTTCATCTCTTATTTAGGAAGGGCAGTTTTGCCTACTACATGTTGAAGATATAAAATTTATAAGAAAAATAACCTAAATACAAAGGAAATATTTTGAAATTTTCAAACATCCACTAAAGCTACTGTATAATATAGTTTTATAGAAATCGAGGATGATTTATTGCTTTCCAGCTAAATAATTTAATTCTGCGGTCAAATTTTTTTCTACAATGTTGAATCGTTTTAGATCTTTGAAATAAAGAGGTAGATATATTTACTATCAGAAACCATAAAAACCTACCTTACCGATATTCTACAGCTGTAGTGCTTAGTTTCTAGAATATTCTTAATAACATCATCAACTTATACTGCGAAATTTCTGGAAAGAATTTTCGTAAACAAGTTCAAGGTTATTCTAATGACACATTGCATTTTGCGTTGCAAAAAATTATATTCCAAACGTGTCGATTATAATGTAGAATCTTCTAGAACTTTGTTGCATCATATGATGCAATATCTGGCAACATTGTGCAAAAGTCTCCAGAAAAATGGTAGAGGGGGTAAGCGTCTATAAAAAGAGCTATGTGCTTAGTTTTCTAGAATATTCCTGATGACATCATCAAACTGTACTGCGCCATTTTTCGTAAACAAGTTCAAGGTTATTTTCAATGACACATTACATTTTGCGTTGCAAAAAATTATATCCCAACGTGTTGATTATAATGTAGAATCTTCTAGAACTCAAGGATAAAGAGGAAGATAAAAAAATTAAAATTAAAAAATATTTCAAGCCAATCGAATAATATAGGTAAAAGAGTATCTAAAGGAATAAAGCATTTCTTCGAGTAAGGTCATATGCTCGGGATTCTTATTGCTTTATTCTAGTATCGAGTAGCGAGCGAGGACTCGAGATAATGTTCAGATGTGTTTAAACGTTTTGATTTTAGAAAACATTTGATGCACTGACCGTGTCTGCATAAATTTCATTAGTCCCTGTTTTCGTTCTCTAGAGATCACTTGTTTTTACTGCTCATAAAAGTTTGATTCCATAGTCAACCCACAACGTTTGATAAATAATCATTCTTTTGTCATATGCTAGGTCCGTCAACCTCTCGACGTGTTACATGAAATAAGATACTGCAAACAATTTCGAGGCTCGAAAGAGAGATAATACAGAATGCATTTTATTCTAGGCTTACTCACTTATTTGGAAAGGCCAGCTTTGCCTAATACACGTTGAAAATTAAAAATAAATGTATAAAAAACAAGCTAAATACAAAATAAATATAATCAAATATTTCGAAATTTTCAATCATAAATCAGATGGGTAAAGCTGGGTTCTGAAGCAAAAAGTAAGATGGGGTCTGGATACGCATTAAAAGACGGACTTTGGATCTCACTTTTGAGCCACTTTTACAAGACGGACTCTGGATATATATTCTAAGAGGGTCCTGATGACATCAAAGAATAATATTGCGCAATTCTGAATTCATACAGCTTCAAGGTTATTTTTTATCTAAAGAATGTCGCGTAGATACTTTTAATGTTATATTTTGCATTGTCCTGACAATTCATACAGCGTCATATAGTTATTGCAAGAAAAACAAGGATGATTTATTGCTTCCTTATAGATAACATATTCAACTAAAAATTCCTGTCTTTATTTAGTGTGCAAATAATTCGTGAAAACCATTCTGCAGTCTAGAAAAACTTCTAGAACTTTAAGATATATTATTAGAGAACATTTTACAGTTAAAGTGGTTCATGTCCGTGCTAAGTTTCTGAAATATTTTGATAACATCATCCTGAATTCCTACCTTACCAACATTGATACAAGAGAGGTACTGAACCAGGGAGACAGAACCACTTTTTCACGAGAGGGCTACTGAGCCAAATCTATGTATTTAGATGCAAGATATTGGACCACTAACACAAGAGGGTTACTGAGTCACTTTTCCAAAAGGAAGGTGCATCTCTACTTTACCGACATCAAGACCATTCCACAGATGGTCACAAAATAATATTGCGCAATTGTAAGTGCCAAATTTGTCTAAGCAGCTTTTCTAGAAAAAGTTTCAAAAACATTCTACATGTAGTTTCATAATAATAATAATCTGAGGATATATAATAATGCATAATTATTCAATGTGTGTTCGGTTTATTGGAAGAGCTTGCTGAA
Organism: Andricus curvator; assembly: GCA_932195095.1. NCBI lineage: Eukaryota > Metazoa > Arthropoda > Insecta > Hymenoptera > Cynipidae > Andricus > Andricus curvator. The sequence continues at coordinate 3,132 of CAKNYM010052521.1, read as the reverse complement.
TGGACACTACTGAAAGACAGTTGAATTAATGTATATATTAAAAGAATAGTGGTTTGTTCGATAATGGCTTTTCAGTGAAAATTGTATGATCAATGAAATAATATTCATATTTGAAAATGTTCAGGATATGTAAGGAAGATTAATAGCAGAGATGGTAATACGTATATGTATAGTGGAGAATTCTGATTTATGAATACAAATGCATATATTGCTTTCTACGAAAGAAAAAGGAGAAGGAACTCATTTTTTTAAAAATATTTTACTCTTATTATATCATACGTAACAATAAAAATGATGAATATACCATAGAAAAAGTATAAATCCAACCAAGACAAACAAGCATCCAAATAAGTGCTGAAACGAGAGCTGATATGACAATTTGGAGGAGTTAGGTGAATGTTTATTACAACAGAAACGAAGTTTTTCTATTCAAACTAACATTTATGACATCATCTCATTGGTTTAAACATAAACGTCAATGGGTTTTAAATACAGAAGAAGCTGTTTCAAGAAAGTCCACGAAACACTTTCTTATGATGAAGAAAAGAAAGGATAAATAATAATATGAGTGAAGTATGTGCAAGAGAGAACCATGTGATGTAATTTACTTATAAGCTATAGACTAAATTAATTTTTATATTCTAAAAAATCAACTCCCAATAAAGTGACAGCAAGGTATGAAGCATGTGTATGTGTAAGCTAGAGAGAGAGAAAGAGAGAGAGCTATGTATTGCAAAAAAAATAATAATTTTGTAACATTTGCAAGATTTCAGACGGCTTTGTGATTGAGCGACTCAAAAAAATAATCATAAATCTCACAGCATGCCTCTGCAAATGAATCAAACCATATACAAATTTTGCATGAATCTTGAAAAATACCAACAGATTCTTAAGAGACCTTATTACATCCAGTGGATCACAGTGAGAGATTTAGAATCTTAAATCGATATAACTCAGATCTCACATAATCTATTAGCAATTAATACCTGGCAGCCACGTAATAATTTTTTAATAATATTGATTAAACTATTTTGGGATGAAAAAAACTTATAATTCGAATGCTCTTCGTTAGAATTTATAAAATCAGCTACATAAATATTATAATGAACTGTGAGAAACGTTGAAATCATCTTTCGCATAATAGAGTAATCTGCTAAAAAGATTCAATTTACTTACTTGAAACATTGAAATAAAGTACCATGAATGATGAAATAAATTCAGCAACATTAAAATCTAATGCAAGAATACTGCGAATCAAACATTAAAAAATAATACAATGATCTAGTGATAACATGAACACCTACTTTCTAGAACTCTTAAATCAACATTTAGTGATATAGAAATTTAATTAAATAATACTAAAAATGCTGAATGAAGTATTGATTACGTATATTAAATAAATCCATTTAAAGTGACAAGGATTTCTGGTTAACAGAATAATGGATATACAGTTGATTCAACTGTTCCAACTTAGTAGACGAAACTTTGTTTCACTAAAACGGGAACCTGGGGTTAGCAAAGATTATCATAGAGTGCGCCACCACAGGATATGCTGCTTTTTCTTGTAGGTGTAATCACGATTTCCCTGTTGAATCTTGATTTATCCTAAATCAAGTTAAATAAACTATTAAAATGTATGTGGAAGAATAGAGGACGAGAAGGATGAGCATGATGAGGATACGATAAAGAATAGAGAGTGAGGACGAGGAGGAGGAGGAGGAGGAGGAGGAGGAGGAGGAGGATACTATAAATATTACAATTAAGTCAAGTAGGTACTGAAAATATTAGATTCAATGATTATATACTCAAAATCGTCTGTTAGAGAGTTGAAAAGCTGTGTTGACCTTCCTACACTTTCTTCTTGAAAAATTTGTGGGTATATGTGGCATTTGATTGTAAAATAAAGGAGCACATCGCCTTCCAAATAACAAGAAAAAAAAACACTAAGGAAACTGTAGGTAATGCCTTGTTCCTGCATACTAGATGTATCGCCACTCTCGGTGCTGCCCTCTGTTCTGAGCTTGATAAATGACTATTCTCATATAATATTGACTTTATGTAAAAATCAATGATATTAAAATCTGCTTTTATATAAAAAATGTAAATTATTATTTTCTTAGAACCAGCTTTTAATTGTGGTTAAATAAATTCAGTTAAACAGCTAAGGATTTCAGGTAAACAGAATCATGAACATACTGTTGATTCATCTATGTCAACTTATTAAACGAAAACTTAGTTTCATTAACAATGGGTCTTGGGTTAATAAAGATTATGTTAGAGTGCACCACTATAGGGTACGCTGCTTTTCTCATAGTTGTAACCACGTTTCTCCTGTTGAATCTTAAATTATCCAGAATTGAATAAACTATTAAAGCGTGGAAGGAGGGGACGGAATTGAGGAGGAGGGCAGAGGAGGATGTGGGTATGATAATGATGTAGTTAAGACAAGTAGGGACTGAAAATATTAGATTCAATGATTATATATGCACTAATCTTCTGTTATAGATGTTTTATAAGATGGTATCCTAAAAACTACAATGAATTCAGGTGAGATAATAAAGAAAACACACATAAATTTCAAATTAGATTCATTTATTCAACCTATTTCATTATAATAATAATAAAACGTAAAAAACTATAATTATATATATATATATATATTTGTATATATAATATTGAATAGTAAAAAAAAACTCAAAATTGTTAACTACAGGAAATGTTCAACTAGTAATTGTGAATGTTAATTTAATCACATTTAACTAGTTGCTAAAAATAAATATTATTCAATAATACCAAGCTCACGCAATTCATTAACAATGGAAATAATTTCATGTACATTATTGGTGTTTCCAGCTACTAGGGCTTGTAAAAGAAAGCGCAATCTATCTACAAGTTTATTTGGATCTAACATTTCGGCTTCTGTTTTTTCTTCTATTTCATATTCAGAGGAAAGGTCACTTTGAGCATAATCCTCCTCCTCATCACCATTATCATTATCATCAGCATAATTTTGTTTGGTCACCACGGATGGAGAATTGCCATCCTGGCTAAATTCTTCTTCTGCTTGTACTTCTTGCTCCTTCACAAGCGGTTCCACTTCATCTTTAGACTTCTAAGTAATGCACGTTCGAT
>CAKNYM010052517.1:333076-396831 GCA_932195095.1 Andricus curvator | reverse complement strand
TTGGACAACTGTGCACGTCGAAATTTAGACGTGCACAGATGGGCTCCTGTGGTCTTGGACGTGCACAGATGTCACTTTCCTAACTGTGCACGTGCACAGATGTCCCTTTCCTAACTGTGCACGTGCACAGATGTCCCTTGCCCAACTGTGCACGTACACAGATGTCCCTTGCCCAACTGTGCACGTGCACAGATGTCACTTGCCTAACTGTGCACGTGCACAGATGTCACTTGCCTAACTGTGCACGTGCACAGATGTCACTTGCCCAACTGTGCACGTTTATGTCCTCACGTAAGGGTTTATAGGAGGATGATCCTTTATATCTACGCATAATAAATTTTTAATAATTAAAATTATTCAATCCTGGTGGAATGGAGCGTACTAACTTTTCTAAAGTTTGTTTCAAAATATTTTAAAGGCTATTTCTAAGAAAACATTCCTTCCAAATTATTATAAATATAAGAAAATCTTCCTTTAAATTTATTTTGCTTCCTCATAGAGAAAGCTTTGTAATAGTTACATTTTCAAAAAAACTTTAATTCATTTAATTTAACTTTCGTCAGTTGATAAATGTCTGATACAATGTTCTGAAGCATGTTAATTGCGTTACTTAGCACGTTTTTACTACTTGAAAAATTGTTTTTTATAGTTCAAACTTTTTCTCATTATCATAATTCACAGTTAATGCATGCAAACAGAATATTCCTTGACTCGAACATTTGCCATTGTTCTATAATATTAATATATTTGATTGAGGATTAAGAAAATTTTAACCAGTTATAATATTGGAAAAATTGAGATTTACAATTTTATTAAAATAATTAATCCTTCTTCTTTAAGGAAGCAAATTATCTATTCGACGAGGAATCAGAGTGCTCATGATATGAGCCCCGTACATGATCACATAAACAACAGTAAAACTGTGATAAAAGTTATTGAAAAATTTTTTTCAACTTCACTTTTTGTTACATCATAAGAAAATACATCAAATGAATAAACGATTCTGTGAAATCAAAGACAGATAAGTAACTTGAAAAAAATAAAGACCTACCGAGTAGGCACGGTAGTTAGTAGTTAGACCCACTGGGAGACTCAAAGAAGCTTAATAAGATAAAAGTATTAGATAGTACATTTCGTGACTAATGCGGACTGACAGCCTTTTTGAAACGAGCGCAATGTTTTTCTAACGAGTCGTAGGTGAGGGCGTATAATTATACGTAGATATAAAAGACCACCCTCGTATCAACCCTTTTGTACGAACATAAACGTGCACAGTTGGGCAAGTGACATCTGTGCACGTGCACAGTTGGGCAAGTGACAACTGTGCACGTGCAAAGTTGGGCAAGTGACAACTGTGCACGTGTACAGTTGGACAAGTGACATCTGTGCACGTGCACAGTTAGGAAAGTGACATCTGTGCACGTCCAAGCCCACAGGAGCCCATCTGTGCACGTCGAAATTTCAACGTGCACAGTTGTCCAAGTGAGGACTGTGCACGTGCACAGTTGGCACGTGCACAGTTGTCCATCTGACCAACGACGTGCACAGTTGTCCGTCTGGCCATCGACGTGCACAGTTGGGCACGTGCAAAGTTGCTACGTGCAAAGTTGACCCCATCCCGCCGTTGGCAAGCTTTCTCTATGAGGAAGCAAAATAAATTTAAAGAAATATTTTCTTATATTTATAATAATTTGGAATTTTAACTGTTAAAAATTTATTATACGTAGATATAAACGATCACCCTCGTATAAACCCTTACGTAAGGACATAAACGTGCACAGTTAGGCAAGTGACATCTGTGCACGTGCACAGTTAGGCAAGTTCCATCTGTGCACGTGTACAGTTGGGCAAGTTCCATCTGTGCACGTGCACAGTTGGGCAAGGGACATCTGTGCACGTGCACAGTTGGGCAAGGGACATCTTTGCACGTGTACAGTTGGGCAAGTGACAACTGTGCACGTGCACATTTAGGAAAGTGACATCTGTGCACGCGCAAGTCCACAGGAGCCCATCTGTGCACTTCTAAATTTCGCCGTGCACAGTTGTCACTTGGACAACTGTGCACGTGCACAGATGGTACTTGGACAACTGTGCACGTCGAAATTTCAACGTGCACAGTTGTCACTTGGACAACTGTGCACGTGCACATATGGTACTTGGACAACTTAGCACGTGCACATATGGTACTTGGACAACTGTACACGTCGAAATTTCGACGTGCACAGATGGGCTCCTGTGGTCTTGGACGTGCACAGATGGACGTGCACAGTTGTCGGTCCGGCCATCGACGTGCACAGTTGGGCACGTGCAAAGTTGCTACGTGCAAAGTTGTCCGTCACCCATCAGAAAATTTACTTTCGTATTTTGTATTGTTATTGTTGTTATTGAAGCCTATAGTGTTTTTCAGATTTTCGAAAAAAAATTTCCTCAGAAAATTTACTTCCGTATTTTGTATTGTTATTGTTGTTATTGAAGCCTATAGCGTTTTTCTGATTTTCGAAAAAAATTTTCCCTCAAAAAATTTACTTTCGTATTTTCTATTGTTATTGTTGTTATTGAAGCCTATAGCGTTTTTCTGATTTTCGAAAAAAATTTTCCCTCAGAAAATTTACTTTCGTATTTTGTATTGTTATTGTTGTTATTGAAGCCTATAGCGTTTTTATGATTTTCGAAAAAAATTTTCCCTCAGAAATTTTTCATCAGAAAATTTACTTTCGTATTTTGTATTGTTATTGTTGTTATTGAAGCATATAGCGCTTTTCTGATTGTCGAAAAAACTTTTCCCTCAGAAAATTTTTCATCAGAAAATTTACGTTCGTATTTTGTATTGTTATTGTTGTTATTGAAGTCTATAGCGCTTTTCTGATTTTCGAAAAAAATTTTCCTCAGAATATTTTTCATCAGAAAATTTACTTTCGTATTTTGTATTGATATTGTTGTTATTGAAGCCTATAGGATTTTTCTGATTTTTGAAAAAAAAATTTCCTCAGAGAATTTACTTTCGTATTTTGTATTGATATTGTTGTTACTGAAGACTATAGCGTTTCTCTGATTTTCGAAAAAAAAATTTCCTCAGAAAATTTACTTTCGTATTTTGTATTGTTATTGTTGTTATTGAAGCCTATAGCGGTTTTCTGGTTTTCGAATTAATTTTTATTTAATATTTATTTAATTTATTTTTTCGCTGTTATTGTTGTTATTGTTGTTTGAAATTTTTCATCAGAAAATTTACTTTTGTATTTTGTATTGTTCTTGTTGTTATTGAAGCCTATAGCGTTTTTCTGATTTTCGAAAAAAAATTTCTCTCCGAATATTTTTCATCAGAAAATTTACTTTCGTATTTTGTATTGTTATTGTTGTTATTGAAGCCTATAGCGATTTTCTGATTTTCGAAATAAATTTTCCCTCAGAAATTTTTCATCAGAAAATTTACTTTCGTATTTTGTATTGTTATTGTTGTTATTGAAGCCTATAGCGTTTTTCTGATTTTCGAAAAAAATTTTCCCTCAGAAAATTTTTCATCAGAAAATGTACTTTCGTATTTTGTATTGTTATTTTTGTTATTGAGGCCTATAGCGTTTCTCTGATTTTCGAAAAAAAATTTCCGTCTGAAAATTTTTCCCTCAGAAAATTTTTCGTCAGAAAATTTACTTTCTTTTTTTGTATTGTTATTGTTGTTATTGAAGCCGATAGCGTTTTTCTGATTTTCGAAAAAAAATTTTCTCTTCAGAAAATTTTTCATCAGAAAATTTACTTTCGTATTTTGTATTTTTATTGTTGTTATTGAAGCCTATAGCATTCTTCTGATTTTCGAAATAACTTTTCCGTCAGAAAATTTTTCATCAGAAAATTTACTTTCGTATTTTGTATTGTTATTATTGTTATTGAAGCCTATAGCGTTCTTCTGATTTTCGAAATAACTTTTCCGTCAGAAAATTTTTCATCAGAAAATTTACTTTCATATTTTTTATTGTTATTGTTGTTATTGAAACCTATAGCGTTTTGCTGATTTTCGAAAAAAAATTTTCCCCAGAAAATTTTTCATCAGAAAATTTACTTTCGTATTTTGCATTGTTATTGTTGTTATTGAAGCCTACAGCGTTTTTCTCATTTTTGAACAAAATTTTTCGTCAGAAAATTTACTTTCGTATTTTGTATTGTTATTGTTGTTATTGAAGCCTATAGCGTTTTTCTGATTTTCGAAAAAAATTTTCCCTCAGAAGATTTTTCATCAAAAAAATTTTCTTTCTTATTTTGTATTGTTATTGTTGTTATAACTTTATATCGCCAACGGCGATACCACGCTGAAAACACCACTTCTCGTAAGATCACTGAAGTTAAGCATTGTTGGGCGCGGTTAGTACTTGGATGGGTGACCGTTCAGGAATACTGTGTGCTGTTGGCCCGTCGTGGGTGTGGTGGGCCCACATTGGTAGTAAATATCCACTTAGAAACACTACCCGAATCGGGTAGTGAGGCAATGAACTTTCGAGTTCGAACTGCTGATCAATGTATGTATGTATGTATTGTTGTTATTGAAGCCTATAGCGTTTTTCTGATTTTCGAACAAAATTTTCATCAGAAAATTTACTTCCTATTTTGTATTGTTATTCTTGTTATTGAAGCCTATAGCGTTTTTCTGATTTTCGAAAAAATTCTTCACTCAGAACATTTTTCATCAGAAAATTGACTTTCGTATTTTGTATTGTTATTGTTGTTATTGAAGCCTATAGCGTTTTTCTGATTTTCGAAAGAATTTTTCCCTCAGAAAATTTTTTCAGCAATTCGAAAATTCAACTTTAGGTTGAAAAGCGTGTCGCAGGGGCATTTTTGTAGTTGGAACTTCGAAAAACCGCTTTTCGAGTTGGCGAGAGCTATAAGCGCACATGTTACACTTTTTCTTTGAAAATGAAATATACCCATTTCCGCTTGCTTTCAGGACATAAATTTAGTGTCAAAAGATTCAGTATAGATCTTAATATTATTTCCCACTCAAATCCGAAAATAATCATTTTGCACCTAGAATCGCCCGGAAGGGCCTTTTTCATGCGGACGTCCACAAATAATAAATATTAATATTAATTTAAAGAAGAAGGCTCTCAAGGAAAATTTATATTTAATATGATTTATATATAGAAATTTGAAGAATATTTCAAATATCTATTTTATTTCAGACAAATATAATCACAAAAAGGAAAGAGATTGTTTAAGAAATGATTATCTCTATTGTTTATGTATTATATGTTCATAACTAAAAAGACAAAGCAAATTTAAAAAATTCAGAAAAACCGCAACCAACTTTCTAGTTATCTGAAAGAAGACAGTTACAACCAATAATAAACTGTTTAAACAATTATTTTTGTTAACTTGCATTAGTTAATACCTCACAAAGTGATTAGTTGACAAAAAGTGGAAAATTTGAGAAAAAACCGCAACTATCTAGCATTGCTATAGAAGAAGGTGTTATAAACAAAAGTTTGTTTAAAGAATTATATTTAATAAATTTCACTAATTATTAAGTCACTCTAAGCGAAAAGTGAACAAAAATTGGAATATTTCAGAAAAACCCGCCAACTTCTGGCATTATTGAATGAGAATATTATGAAAAATAATGATCAATTCTTCAAACAATTATGTTTGTTAACTTGAATTAATTAGTTCCTCACTCTAATTGAAAATTCGATAAAAAATTGGAAATTTTTAGAAAAAACTACAACTTTCTAGCATTATTCTGAGAGAATATTATTATAAATAAGAATAATAATTTATTTGAAAAATTATTTCTGTCAAATTCAATTGATCATTGCCTCGCTCTGATTGAAAAGTTGAAAAAAAGTAGAAAAATTCGGAAGAACCGCGACTTTTTGAATATATTCTAAGAGAAAATTGCTGAAAATAATAATAAATTGTTCAAACAATTCATGTAAACTTCTGGTTATCAGTTTCAAGTAGAATTTTATGTATGATAAACAATTTGTGTTTTAAAAAACCGCAAAACAATTTTAATTAGCGCCAGAAACTCGTGAAACCCAATTTTTCACTTACGGGGTTTTTTGGGACCTTATAAAACAGACTTATGGGGTGATATTTAAAAAAAAAAGTTTTTATTTGTATTCTATATAGCTAGTTGTGAGGGGGGGGGGGGGGTCGAATAAATTTGAGGGCGATATGCATGCAAATTCGAGACATAAAATTTCCAATGCACTCTGAGCCCACTTTAGTCTACAATGAGGGCTTTATGATCCGCTCGCGAATTTCTACTTTTTAGGTAGTTGTTCTGGATGGGCGATGGTCAATTCCGCCCTGGGTACCTGCGAACGGTTCCCCCACTACACAGCTTCGCCTCACTCAGCCGAACTGCTGCCGTCGATCCTTGTCAGCGGGAGTCCTTCGTACCTTATTGAGGACTAAAATGCGGAATATAACATTTTTTCAATTTGGCACTTGGTCATTTATAAATATAATATTCAAAATCTGTGAATTATAGCGTATCCAACAATATGTTATTTAACTCAAAAAGTTGAAAATTAAAGAATAAATGTTCAAATTATGAGAAATTTTATGGAAAAATTTTCAGAATATTTCACTCAAATCCACTGCAGTAGCTTTAATTTATTGGTCCAATATTTTACCTAACTTGGGAAATTCCGGAAGCTAAAATTTGGCCACATTTGAAAACTTTTCAACTAACATCATAAATTTAGTTTATTTCTGAAACAATCGCATTTCTCAAAATTATTCCTCAATAATTTATATATCATAAATTTTTTTTACTGCTCAACCAATTTGTTTATGAAAGTCAATTAAAAATACTAATTTAACACATAAAAAGCAGAATATGGAGACAATCTAAAATATTTCGTTTTTTATATCTAACTTTAGACATTTTTAACAGAGACCAAAACGGAAAATTGCATTTGCTTAAGTATCGGGAAAAAGTTAGAAACTGAATTCGGCAATTTTTGAAAATAATTATTATTCCTTTAAAAAATAATATGTTTGATATTACTGTCTCCAGACGTTTTACTACTGGCACTTCTGGTTTCTTTTCATTAACTTAAGCCTCAACCAAAACAGACTAATTTTCAAACCAAAAAAGAAAGGAATTTTTATAAAAAAATTTGAATTTTCAACCAAGAAAGATTTTTCAGTCGATAAAGAAAAAAAGTCTGACCCAAAATGCTTAAATTCAGCATTGAAGAATCAATCAAAAAATGTATCAATTTTTACAATTATACAATTTTAGGCAATTTCAAGTTAGAAAGATTAACTTATACATCGAAATTCGTTCTAAAATCGTTTTTAATATTCGCTTAAAAATTTGTTTTTAAAAAATCATGAAAACATTTTCCAGGAATCTTATGCAAATTTCGTTATTTATTATTTTGAAACATTTTTAAAAATATTTTTTAAATTCATTTTTAGTTTTCCTATGAATTTTAATAAAACTTTTTTATTCGATTGAAACCTTTCAAAATGCTTAGAAAGCTTTCAAATTTTGTGTTCAGAATCTTCAAAAATGTACGTTTTGTTTTAAATGTTTTGAAATCTTTTCAGGTTTTAAATTATTTTGGAATCTTTTCAAAATTTCTAAATATATCTCAAACTTACTCGAATTTTTTCCTAATTAATAATTCCCTAGACATTTTTTCAGTTTTTAATGATAATCACTTTTTTTTTTGGTTGAAAATGAATTATTTTTGACCGAAAATTCAACTATTCCATGTTTGTTTGAAAATGCATTTCTTTGGTTGAAAATTCCTTAATTTTAAATCGCTTTTTGATAATTCATGTCTTTTGTTACAAATTAATCTTTTTGGGTAGAAAATTATTCTTATCGGTTAAACATTTAACTGTTTCTTTAAAATTTTTGTGTTCGTTAAAAATACATTTTTGTGGTTGAAGACTCATTATTTTAGTAAAAAATTCATTTCTTCGGTTGAAATTTTTACCGTTCTGTTGAAAATTCGTGTTTAGTCAGTTAAAAATAATTTTTTTAACTGCAAATGTAACTATTCAATTTTTGCTTGATAATTGATCTTTTTCAGTTGAAAATTCATATTTTTGTCTTGAAAATTAAACTTTTTTGTTCAAAATTCATATATTTGAGTTGAAAACTAAACTGTTTTACTAGAAATTCGTCTTTTTGGATTGAAAATTTAACATTTTGGCTGAAGAATAATTATTTTGAAAATTGGCCGAATTCAGTTTGAAAATTTCCCATAAACTTGAACATTTCTTCTTTAATTTTCAATTTTTTTAATTCAAATAATATATCGTTGGAATCGTTATAATTAGCAGATTTCGAATATTATATTTATCAATCACCAAGTGCTCATTTGAAAAAACGTTATATTCCGCATTCGAGTCCTCATTAGGTACAAAGGACTCCCGCTGAACAGGATCGACGGCAGCAGTTCGGCTGAGTGAGGGGAAGCCGTGTAGTGGGGGAACCTGTATTGATCCCAGGGCGGAATTGTCATCTGCCCTTCTGGATTAGAACAAAGCTATACTTATATTTGAATCTTTGGTTTGCTAAAATCTTGTTTTAGGGCGTTGGCCTTTGAGTTTACTTAATTTTAAATGTGGAAATCTACAGTTTACTGTCTTCATTTTTGCAGGAAACATGAAGAATAGGGCAGATAACAATTCCGCCCTGGGTACTTGCGAACGGTTCCCCCACTACACGACTTCCCCTCACTCAGCCGAAATGCTGCCGTCGATCCTGGTCAGCGGGGGGAGTCCTTTGTACCTAATAAGGACTAAAATGCGGAAAATAACATTTTTTAAATTTAGCACTTGGTAATTTATAAATATAATATTCGAAATCTGTGAATTATAACGATTCCAACGATATGTTATTTGACTTAAAATGTTGAAAATTAAAGAATAAATGTTTAAGTTTATGTGAAATTTTATGGAAAATTTTTCAGTATATTTTACTCAAATCCACTGCAGTCGCTTTAATTTATTGGTGCAATATTTTACTTAATTTGGGAAATTCCGGAAGCTAAAATTTGGCCACATTTGAAAACTTATGAACTAACATCAAAAATTTGATTTATTTCTCAAAAAATCGCATTTCTCAAAATAATCCTTAAATAATTTTGAACTCCCAGTCCTAAAGTGTGAATAGTGTTATTCCTATAGCTTAATTTGGAAACTCATTAACAAACATTATAATGTTTTTTATTGCTTAACCAATTTATTTATAAAAGGTGATTGAAAATACGAATTTAATACATAAAAAGCAGAATATAAAGGATTTTCGTTGAGTCAATCTCAAAAGTGTCTTTTTCAAATCTAAGTTTAGAAATTTTGAACAGGCACCAAAACAGAAAATTGAATTTGCTTAAGTGTCGAAAAAATTTTTTTACACTGAATTCGGCAAATTTTTGAAAATAATTATTCTTCCCTTCAAAAGTAATGTTTGATATTACCGGCTCCAGACGTTTTAGTACTGGCACTTCTATTTTCTCTTTATTAACTTAAGCTTCAACCAAAACAGACAAATTTTCAAACCAAAAAAAAAGGAATTTTCAAAAAAAAAGAGTTAATTTTGTAACCAGGAAAGATTTTGCAACCAATGAAGAAAAAAAATGTCAGCCAAAAAGTTGAACTTTTAATCCAAAAAGACGATTTTCCTGCAAAACAATTTAATTTATTATGTTTAAAATATATTTAGAAGTTTTGAAAAGATTCCAAAATTTTAAAACTTGAAAAGATTTTAAAACATTTAGAACAAAACATAGATTTTTGAAGATTCTGAACACAATATTTAGAAGCTTTCTAAGCACTTTAAAAGGTTCCAAAATAATAAAAACTTTTTATCAAATTTCCTGGGAAAACTAAAAATGATTTTTTTTTAACAATTAATTTAAAAAATATTTTCAAAAATTTACAAAATTTTAAAAATAGAATCTGGAAGATTTTGAAGCAAATTTTTTAATTTTGTCGGATTTTAACAAAATTATAGGAAAAATTCGAGTTCCGAGATAATAACAAAATTTGAATAAGATTCTTGAAAATTTTTCTAATGATTTTTTTCCAACAAAATTTTAAGAGAATATTTAAAAAGCTTGTAGAACAAATTTTGATGTGTAAATTAATCCAACTCTTTTTTTTTAATTCCTTTTTTTTCTGTTTGAAAATGAGTTTGTTTTGGTTGAGGTTTAAGTTAAGAAAAAGAAAATAGAAATCCCTGTAGTAAAACGTCTGGAGCCGGTAATATCAAACATATTATTTTTGAAAGGAATACACTTTTGAGATTGACTCCACGAAAATCCTTTATATTCTGCTTTTTTTAGTTCAAATGTATTTAAGGATAATTTCGAGAAATGCGATTGTTTGGGAAATAAACCAAATTTATGATGTTAGTTAATAAGTTTTCAAATGTGGCCAAATTTTAGCTTCCGGAATTTCCCAAATTAATTAAAATATTGCACCAATAAATTAAAACTACTGCAGTGGATTTTGGTAAAATATACTGAAAAATTTCACAAAAACTGAAACATTTATTCTTTAATTTTTTACTTTTTAAGTCAAATCACATATCTTTGGAATCGTTATAATTCGCAGATTTCGAATATTACATTTATAAATTACCAAGTGTTAAATTTAAAAAATGTTATTTTCCGCATTTCAGTCCTTATTAGGTACAAAGGACTCCCGCTGACCGGGCTCGACAGCAGCAGTTCGGCTGCGTGAGGGGAAGCCGTGTAGTGGGGGAACCGTTCGCAGGTACCCAGGGCGGAATTGACCATCGCCCGAAGAATAGACTGTAAATAGAATGAAGTTTTCCATAACAGAAATATGATTACGAAATTTCTGGGGTGGGGGAGCGAGCCCCCCCCCCCCCCCGGCTACGCCACTGAGCGCTACTGAAATTTTAGTAACATTTTCTACTGAAACACCAGTGAAATATAATTGGAATTTAAATGAATAATCACTAATTCTCAGTGAAATTTCTCTGATTCAAATAACCAGAAGTACGTCACTGATTTTCAGTTAGATTTCACTGATTTTCAGTACATTTTAACTGAATCGAATGTAGAAAGTTGGTTTATGGGCAAAATGTTCTTGAACGATTAGCATACGAATCTGGTGAAGAAAACAAGAACGGAAGCTACCAAGAGCAGTGAACCCATAACGTATACGAAATCAATGAGATTTTGAAAGAGGGATGGGACAGACAAAGGTGGAGGTAAAGTTATAGGAAGGTTCATTCCTGATAAGTTCCTATAATGTTATAGTCCCTGCGGTACTGTGCAAAAGGAACTGCTAAAAATATCCCCTACATCTATAACTTTAAGTATCCACTTTCGTACATATCCCGTCTCCAAATTCACAGTGTCACATTTCAAGTCACTGGTCTAAAAAAAAGTTCGAAAAACTGATATTCAGAAAATAATGATAGAAATTTTAACTGAAAGTAATATTTATCATCAGGAAAAAGTAATAATTATTGTTGCGCTTTTTGAAATTAATCACATATATATTTCGTTAACGTTTCTTACATAAATTAAAGAAATTTTCCGCATTGATTCCCATTCTTTACTGAGTGTGTCTAAGGATGTTTCAGAGGAAAAATATTTTGGGTTGAAATTGTTTATTTTACCAAAGGTATATGGATTTTTGGGTTTTAGCTTCTATTTTAGATAAAAAATGCAATTTTTATCCAATCCTAAAGATCAATGGCTGATTTTATTTCTAGAAAGACTCTTTACAGTTCGGTCTATAGTTGGGTTTTATTGAAATGAAAATTATTGAAGAAATAATTTGTTTAAATATAATAACTGTATTATTTCTCTACAAAAAATCCAAATAAAAACCAATCAAACAAGATTGTGAAGAATCTCTCAAGGAATAAAATCAGCTCTGGATAATTCGGATTGCATAAAAATTGATGCTTGTACCTAAAATTCAAGCTAAACACACAAAATTTCATATAAAGTTCGTTAAATAAAGAATTTCAATTCAGATAATTTTTTCTAAAGAATCCCTAGTGGAAAAACTTTACAAAAAAGTACAGAAAACTAAAACTATTTTCAGAGGAATCAACAAATAAATACAATAAATTACAACCAAAATTACAGGAAAGTGCAACTTTTTTCTATTATTGAAACGAATTTTGTACTTTTTTTATATTTATTTGTACATTGTTGTATTTTATTGTAGTTTTAATTTCCTACAAGAATCTACAGAAATTTATAGCTTTTGCAGCTTTACAAAAAATTACAAAAAAAGCTTCTATGCTTACACTTTAAAGGTATGGTAGAATGTTAAAAGACATGAATAAAATAAATAAATAAATAAATAAATAAAATAAAAATAAAAAATAAAAAAAATAAGTGAATAAAACATGAATAATCGTTATTAAAAAAACAAAAAACCTTATGTTTGAAATTTTTTTCAAATATATAGCAATTGATTGAACACAATGTCATTTATAACTATTTCATTGCAATATTTTTAATATTTCTTATCCTAAGTCAAAAAAGAACAACTTTTTGACTGCAAATAAAAATTAAACAATCAAGAAAGAATTGATCACAGTCATTGAAATTAAAAGATTCGAAATCTTGAAAATAAAATTTTTTTGCCTTTGACGTTAAAAAAACTGAATCGCAAATTAAAATACTCAAAGTGGAATACTTTTGAATTTTAGCCTTTTCAAATTAAAGCTTTAAAAATGTTAATTCAAACGCTCAGTAATTTTCGCGTATAAAATTAAAGCTTTCAAAACTTTCTAACTCAAAATTTTTTAATTAAAAGCCGTTAAACTGCAAATTTTCAATTTTCAACTTTTATACATAGTAAAGTTAAAATATTTGAAAAAATAGAAATCCACGCTATCATTTTCAAAACTATGAATTGAAGAATGAATAAAAAAATTCATAAATTTTCAAAATTATATCATTTTAAGCAATTTTAAGCTAGAAACATTAATTTATACATTACATTTTGTTTCGAAATCATTTTAAATATTCTCTTAAAAATTTGTTTAAAAAAATCATTTATAAATTTTCCAGGAATCTAATAATAATTTCATTATCTTGAAACTCGAATTTTTCCTACAATTTTTTGAAAATCCTGCAAAAGTAAAAGAATGACGTAAAAATCATCCAGATTCTTTTTTTAAAATTTTGGAAATCTTATTAAATACTCTTTTTAAATTAATTTTTCAACAAACAAAAATTATTTTTAGTTTTTCTAGGAAAATTGATACAAATTTTTTATTCATTTAAAACCTTTCAAAATGCTTAAAAAGCCTATGAATTTTGTGTTGGACATCTTCAAAAATCTACATTGTGTTTTAAATGTTTTCAAATCTTTTCACGTTTTAAATTATTTTGGAATCTTTTTAGAACTTCTAAATATATTTTAAACTTACGCGATTATTTTCCAAATTAACAATTGTTCAATTGTTATTTATTGTTAAAATTTTGTTTTAAATGTTTTAAAATATTCTCTTAAAATTAATTCTTCAAAATAAAAAATCATTTAAAATTTTCCCAGCAAAGTTAAGAAATTTTTTTTACTTTCTCAAAACCTTTAAAGATCCTCAAAAAGCTTAAAAATTTTATTTCAAAATCTTCGAAAATCTAAATTTATTTTTAGAAATCTTTACCAGTTTTAAATTAAGTTTGGATCTTCTCAAAACTTGTGAATTTCTCTTAAACTAAGCAAAAAATTTTCCAAATTGATGATTGTTTAATTCTTATTCATGCATAAAAATTCAATAATTTCACTTATATATTAAAAATTTGTTGAATAGAACAATTAAAATTGTAACCTACAAAGTTTTAATTTAACGTTCTGAAATATTAACGATTCAAGGCTTTCTATTTTAAATACTTCAGTTTAAAATTGTTTAGATTTTAATATTTGATTTATAATTGCTCATTCTAAATTAAAAGTAAAATATTGCTGAAAATTAAAAAAAAATGTCTACCTTCATTAAATAATTTCAAATTAAATGGGCTAAGAATTGAATATTTCAGATTAAAACAATATTTTAATAGGATTTGAAATTAAATAAGAGCGTTTGATTTTTTCAAATTTTTACAACAAAGTAAACAAAAAATATGATTAGAAAGTCATACAAATTCTTTAATTATAGAAACTTGTACTTTATTGTTAATTTTTGTACACTTTTCTACAATTTGTAATTAGCTGTATTTTTTGATAAATTTTGTATACTTTTTACAAAAGAGTACATATTTTAACAAGAAATTACAGCTGTAGAAATTTGAGCTATTAAAAAATGTTTCCAGATAATTAACATTAGAAAAAGTGTTACTTTTGAAAATTTGCAAATTAGATGTGGAAATGTATAATTAGGGTAAAATAAAAAGTTTATTCCTTTTTGAAAATACTTTACGTAATACTAATCGACAATAAATTTTTATTTTCACATTCATAATACCACTTTATGCACCCCCAAAAACCACCCCCTAATTAGAGAAATGAGTTTTTCGATATATTGTAGTTTATTAAATGTTTTTACACCCCCCCCCCCTCCCAGATTACTGCTAATCGATGTGCTAAATATTTGTATTAACTTTCAAAATAATTTTGTATTACTTAAACAATTTTATATTTTATAAACACTTGATTTAAAGTAATTAATTGAAAAATTATGACATTTTATAAATCGGACGTGTTTTCTCATCAATGTAAAGAAACAATATATTTATTATAATAATTCTGTAATTTTTTAAATGTGCTTTTCCCCTTTTTGAATATTCATTGGATATGTTACTCATAATTATATTTTTTCGGCAAATTTTAATTATTTAGCAAATTGTGACGTTGGAGAATTATGGAATTTTATATAAGTTAATTAAAAAATGTAGAAAATGAATGCATTATTTAAAGCAATTTTCAAACTTTTAAAACATTTAATAATTATCTAGATTTCAATCAGAGTACTCTGTCTTGTAAATTTTAATAAATTAGGATTTCAAAAAAGAAAATCTGTACTTTGATTAACTCCACCTGAACTATTAATTTTTAATGTTAGAAATAGAAAAAATTGAGGACTTGAAGTAATTTTTTAAGTTTTCATCATTTTTCAGATCTGCAATTTGATAAAAAATTCAAAATTTTTTTTAAGTAGGTAAATATTAGTAACATATCCAATAAATAATCCAATAGCGAAAAAACACGCTCTTCTAGCATTTTAATAAGCTTTTAACATATATTTATACAATTAATGGTTGTTTAAACAATTACACAATTGTTATAATTATAATTACATTGGTTCATTACATTGCATTGATTCGAAAACTCGTTTGATTTTTAAAAAACTCATAATTTTGCATCTTGTTGCTGAAAACCAATTGTTTGAACAATATAAAATGCTCTAAACAATTAAAAATAATTTCGAAGTTGATGAATTAAAATATCTAATAACTAATCCAATAATGAAAAAACTCATTTTTATAGCATTTTGATAAGCTTTCAATGTACATTTGCACACTTCATGATTGTTTGAACAATTACAGAATTATTATAATTATAATTAAATTATTATGATTTTTAACTTCGATTTTGAAGATGTCATTATTTTGCATCTACTTTCTGGAAAAAGCAATTGTTTAAACAATAAAAAGTGTTTTAAACCATTTAAAATAATTTCAAATCTTTATCAATGTTTGTAAAATATCGAATAATGAAACAAATAGTAAAAAACACACGTTTTTCTAGAATTTTAATAAACTTTTAACGTATATTAATACACTTCATGATTGTTTGAACTATTACAGAATTGTTATAATTTTAATGACATTGGTTCTTCAGACTGAATTGATTAGAAAACTTGTTTGATTTTGAAGATATCATCATTTTGCATCCTTTTGCATGGAAATAAATTGTTTAAACATTAAAAAATGGTATAAACCTTGAAAAATAATTCCAAAACTTGATAAAAGTTTGTGAAATATCGAAAAACACATTATAATTGTTTAAACAATTAAAGAAATATTGTTTTCAATACATTGGTTCTTTACATTTATTCTAAAACTCGTCCGATTTATAAAATGTAACTATTTTGCAATTTCTTTCTCTTACAAACAATTGTTGAGAAATAAAAAAAGTGCCGGTAAGGTAGGAATCTGGTCACGTGACCCACTCATCACATGGCCTCTTATGAACCTAAAACTCTAAAACTACAAAAAAAATTAAATTTTTGAAAATTTTTTCTTGTGTTTTCAGAATTTAGGACAATACATACGTTCTTTAGTGCCTTTTAATTAATTTCTCAAAATTTAAACTTGATATTCAAATTCGAGTGGACGTGAGTCCACAAAAGAATGTCGGTAAGTAAGGAAACGGTAAGGTATTACATGCCCTTAAGGCCATGTGAGCGTAACCTCAATTTTTGTTTACGTTTTTTTCAAAATCAACTTACGTTCACACGAAACGCGATATCGAGTTGAAAATTTAGGAAACTAAATATGACGCACTAAGAAAAGCGGGTCTGGTCCTACATTTTTATAATTATGAAAAAAGCAAAAGAAAATTTTGTTATAAAAAATTTTTTTTTCATACTTTTAAAAATTTAGGACCAGACCCGCTTTTCTTATCGCTTCATATTTAGTTTCTTGAATTTTCAACTCAATATCGCGATTCGTGTGAACGTAAGTTGATTTTGAAAAAAATGTAAAAAAAAATTTGAGGTTTCGCTCACATGGCCTTAACGCAGTTATAATTTGTAATGAATTTAATTAACATTAAATTAAATTCAAATAGGTGTGGGGATTAGTAGACTCGATTTGATAGAACCCAATAAGAAACCGAACTGTTTTTAGTTGAAAGTTTCCTTATTATTCTAATTTTTTTCGAAAATTCGGCTGTTTTGTCAAACATTTGTCTTTATGGATAAAAATTTCGTCCTTATTGATTGAAAAGTTATCCTTTTGTTTAAAAGTCATTTTTTGGTTGACAGTTCATTCTTTTTAATTCAAAAGTCTACTATTATATTTTTTGTTCATAATTTATCCCTTTTTGTGGGCAATTCAATTATTTTGTTGAATACACAACTATTTTGTAAAAAAGTCACCTCTTTAGTGAAAAACTCCACTATTTGGTCAAAAATTATTTATTTTGTCGAAAATTCGTCTGTTTTCATAGAAAATATATATTGGTTGAAAATTCATCTTTTTGGGTTGAAAATTCCACTATTTTAGTAGAAAATTTAACAATATGATTGAAAATTAACTTTATTGTTAAAAATAAATATTTTGATATTGAAAATCAAACTTTTTTGTAGAAAATTCG
This sequence comes from Andricus curvator, assembly GCA_932195095.1. Lineage (NCBI taxonomy): Eukaryota > Metazoa > Arthropoda > Insecta > Hymenoptera > Cynipidae > Andricus > Andricus curvator. The sequence continues at coordinate 379,548 of CAKNYM010052517.1, read as the reverse complement.
CTTTCTAACTTGAAAATTTCACAATTTGGTTGAAATCTTTTTTCTTTCTTATGACTGAAAAAACTTTCTTAGTTGAAAATTTATATGTTTAGATTAAATTCAAGTATTTTGATTAAAAATTAAAATCTTTTTTGGTTGAAGATTTATTTCCTTATTTGAAGATTTACCTAATTCGTTAAAACTTCCTTTTTTTTTTGGTTGACACTTCGTTTTTGTTTAGTGGAAAATTAAATTTTTTAACTGAAAGATTACATTTTTCTTTTCTGGTCAAAAAGTTACCCTTTTTGGCGAAAAATTCATCTATTTGGTTAAAAATTAATGTATTTTGTTGAAAATTCGTCTGCTTTGGTAGAAAATTCATCTTTTGGGGTTAAAAATTCCACTATTTTAGTAGAAAATTCAACAATATGATTGAAAATTAACTTTATTGTTGAAAATTCATATTTGCGGGTGAAAAATCACTTTTTTGTAGAAAATTCGCATGTTGGCTTGAAAATATTACAATTTGTTTGAAATTTTTTTCTCTCTTGAGTGAAAAATCTTTCTTAGTTGGTTGAAAATTGATCTCTTTTGTTTAAAGATTTAACTATTTTTTTGAAAATTTGTATTTTTAGGTTGAATTAAATTATTTCTATTAAAAATTTTAATCTTTTTTGGTTAAAGATTCATTTGTTTGTTTGGAGATTTAGCTATTTTATTGAAAATTATATATTTTTTTAATTCAAAATTTAAATATTCCATTTCTGGTTGAAAATTGATCCTTTTTCGTGAAAAATTCAACTACTCAGTTAAAAATTTACGTACTTTATTGAAAATTTGTCTTTTTAGGTTGAATTTCAACTATTTTTAATAAAAAATTCAAATATTTTTTGGTTGAAAATTATTTCTTTGGGTGAAAATTGAACTATTTTGTTGACAAATCGTTTTTGTTTGGTTTAAAATTAAATTTTTCAACTAAAAATCTAACTATTATATTTCTGGCTGAAAAGTGATCCTTTTCAGAAAAAAATTCAACTATTTGGTTAAAAATTAATGTATCTTGTTGAAAATTCGTCTGTTTTGGTATAAAATTTCTATTGGTTGAAAATTCCACTATTTGATTAGAAAATTCAACAATAGGATTGAAAATTAATTTTATTGTTAAAAATTCATTTTTTTGTTGTTGAAAATTCAACTGTTTCATACAAAAATAATTTATATGGTGTCCTAAATTTCTGAAACTACAAGAAAATTCAATTTTTGAACATTTTTGGAATTTTTTTGTATTTCCAGAAATTTAGAACCATAAAACGTGCCCTAGCGTATTTTAATTAATTTTCCAAATTTTCAAATTGATATCAAAATTCGTTTGGACGTGAGTTCTAGCAAAAAGATGTCGGTAAGTTAGGAATCGGAAAAGTTTGCACTTTTTCGATTCCTACTTTACCGACATTTATTATGGATCAAACCAGCCAGGTATCAATTTGGTTCTGTGCACAATCAATGAGTGCAATTTATATATACGAAAACAGGAGCTCTTGATAGTATTAGAGTATTGACGGTCCAAATTTTAGGTTCTTCAATGTAGGGCCTTTTAAGGTATATCTGGGTGTACCCTTAGCTTCACCATAAAACATGATCATAACAGTATCTATTACACTTCTAGATTTCTTAAAACTCAAATTGACAAATAGCACATTTACACTTACAAATGTATTTTTAACTAAAAATTGTCATGCATCATTTATTATTTTGACTCGTTTTATTTATGTTCTTTATTTAAGTTATTTGAATATATCATATAGACAACGACCATACCACGCTGAAAACACCAGTTCTCGTCTGATCACTGAAGTTAAGCAGCGTTGGGCGCGGTTAGTACTTGGATGGGTGACCGCTTGGGAATACCGCGTGCTGTTGTCATCGTTTTTTTACTAATTTTTTTACAATTTTTGATTAAATTTTTTTCACACATTCACCTTTTTCATAAAAATAATTGCATAACATTTTTTTGTCTGTGTAATTTTATATGTGCACCGATAAAGGAATGAAGTGTAATTAATAAATACTATTCTCTCTTGGAGTCAGATCCCACTCCAATGAAATAAATTCTCACTCCAACTTACAGCCAGAAGTGAGCTTCTGGAGTGATAAAGCTGACTCCGTTGGAGTGAAATTGTGAGTGCGGAACCCACTCCATTCTTTACAGTGATTAAATGCCTCACTCGTTTTGGAGTGAAATTTCACACTTTGTGGACTCAATTATTTTAATACAGTGTGTGTAAGCGGAAAAGTTTTGATAAGTAATGTTATTTGTTATAAGCAAATTATATTTTTCAAAAAGTGAACATTGACGATTGTTCCTTTTTAAAGTCATATTTTGGCAATAAAATAACTTGCTTTCATCGGCAAGGTGTAGTTGGTCATAAAAATGTATCATTCGATATTATTTGTTAAGTTTAAAAACCAAATATATAAATAAATGCCTGCAGTATGGATTTTCAAAAGCACGAAGAAATCATTTTTATCTTAATTATTGTTAAGTAATGTTACCAGTCTGACGTCCGAAAGTATAATTTAGCAAGTGCCATTTGCTGTAAAAAGGCTATTTTCCTGGACATATGCACGACAAAGTGACCTTGATCGGAAATGTTACTTACTAGGATATATTTATGGACAGTAGCAGTGAAGTTTAGTAATAAAGATTTGTCAGTTGACATTCTTTGTTAATTTTATAAACAAACAACTTAACATTACTGGCAACATAATTTAGGGAAGATTAAGAAAAACTACGATTTTTTCTCGGCTTGTAGATGTCCACAGCATTTATTATTTATATTATTCGTTTATATAATTTTTTATATAATTATAACGCCTACCCTGAAAGGGAAATAAATGGCTTAATGGTATAATTACTTAATTACTTATATAATTTTTTCATATAATTTCTATATAAAATTAACAAATAGCATCGTGATCAAGTGTCTCCTTGTAGATAAAAGCAAAGTAATTTTATCGCTAAAACATTACTTTAAAAATAAACAATAGACCGCTGTGCATTAAATTCAAGAGATGCTGAGTATAGGAAAGTTGTTTAGAAAAAGATAGAAGAAGAAGGAAAGTATCAACATTTGTTTGCTATTCGCAGTAACGTGAAATTTTAAAAAATAGAAATTCAAAAATTGCGTGTACATATAAATTTAAAGTTTTATTCTAAGTTTTTCTAAAAAGAAAACTCTGAAATCAATGAAGAATTGCGTTCTAAAAGTTATTTTGAACTTTATTTGATTTCGCCCCACTAAAAAATTAATATCTCCGAATGTTGTAGACTGTCCATTATTATATATTTTTTTAATCGACGCAGAAAATGATGAGGAATCGAATTATTTACATTTAAAACAAATGAGAATTGCGCTTTTGAGCGAAAAATTGAATCGAAATTTTATGTTTTATTTTTCAGGCCCCTCTTTGAATTTTTTTTGTTTTTAAATTACATTAGGAACGCCTGTAAATTATATGACACACCTGCAAAAATCCTTACAATTGAATCAGCGGTTTGGGAGATCTGGTGTTTTCGAAATGTCGATTCTCAAAATTTGAAATTCTGTAACTCCCTGAATGTTGAAAATTTTTGAAAACCATTCTAACCATAAACTTCACTCATGCAGCACTAAAGTTTAGACAAGTTTCACCAAATTCGCTAGACTCCCCCTCAACTCTGATAATCGGGAAATGAATTGACCCTATACATTATTGTATATGCTTTGCAAAAACAAAAGGATTAGTAAGGTAAACGTCCCAGTAATCTTCACCATAAGAGATTTCATTGACTTAAAATATTTAGAAAATTGTTTTGGAAGGATTAGTTAAAAAATGATTGGTACTGATTGAAGCATTAAACATCGTAGAATATTATAAACATTGTTTTTACATTATATTTAATATTACTTCCTATTTATAAACAATTAAAAGTCAAAAAGCACCGATGTCTCAGTTATCGTCATTTCTAAATCTGCCATGTACTAGTAATCGTAAGTCGTGGTCCCAATCATCGTGAAAAAGGTTAAGTTTTCTTGAAATCAGTTTTTAACGATTTGGTGGTGTATTTCAAGTGTATTTTTGTATTTTAAGTATATTCTAATGAAATGAAAGATGTACTGTTAGTTTTATATTGATTGAGAGATTGAGACCTCCGAGATGAAATCCGTCGAAACATAACCCCAAAATCGAATCTTCTGATAGTTCCAATACGTCTGATGGACATCATAATAATTAATCATAATAAAAATGAATTTTCTTTTCAAATTTTTAGTTTTTATTTCAATTAAAAATATTTGCGAATAAAATTAATATTTTATTTATAAGAAATAAAGTGGTCTCAAAAATAAATCGAAGTAAATATTTATTAGAATTTTTGTCACGATAAGTACTACAATGATGAAATTCTTTTATAATACTGAATATTATAATTAAAAATTAGTAACATTTAAGTAACTAGATGTAGCACATTCCCGTTATAGTTATTACACATCGAGTACGTTATGCTTTGGGCTCAACATTAAACGATTAAACTTCCATATGATTAAAGATATCTATGTCAAGAATCACATTTGTACTAAGTAAATCTTATTAAAAAATGAACACGTAACTTGTTAACACATAAATGATTACAAATATTGAGAATGCTACTGTAATCTTAACTAGGGTGACCAGATTTCTGTTTCACCAAACCGGGACACAGATTTTCCGACCGGGGCCCCCCCACCCAATAAATCGCAAAATGAAAAATTTCATGTCAGAAATGTTAATGGTTAATGGTTTATGTCAGAAATGGAACTCAAACGTTAGAGAGAGAAAACGAGGGTCTCTCAGAATTAAATTACTTCCAATAGTTTAAAAAAAAAGAGGGAGAGCCGCAAAATCGATATGGCATTAAACCTTACGTCACTTCAATATCTTTTAAATTATTTTATTTATTTATTATTGTTAATTATTCTACAATCCTTGATCCAGTTTCGAATCTTATTCTCCCGAAATCTTGTTTGTTTTGTTTTGACTTTTGTTGAAAATACAGGGCTCGGATCGTGCGACTTTTTGAAGGAAAATGCGACTAATCAACATTTTTCCGCTTTTTTCAGAAGTTCGCTGTACTCAGTTTCAATTTTTATCGCAATGAAATATATAAAATTAGAATTCAAAGCTAAACAAAATTGTATTATTTTAATTGAGAATATTAAACATGGAATGATTTCTTATCAAAACTTTATTCTGAGAAAATTTTTTAATTGATAGCGTTTAAAATTGAACTTAAAACTTCAATTCGAACTAATTATTAGCACCCAATAACAAAATCGAACTATTTTTGGTTGAAAGTTTATTCGTTTTGCTTAAAAATTCATCTTTTTGGTTGAAAATTGGTCTTTTTTTGTTCAAATTTGAATTGCTTTGTAAAAAATTCCTTTTTTGGTTTGCAGATTCATTATTTTTGTTGAAAATTCAGCTCATTGGTTGGAAATTTGAGTATTTCGTTGAAAAATCTTTTTTGTTGTTGTAAACAAATTACTTTTACTGAAAATTTAACTTTTCCTCTTTAGATTGAAAATTTATCTTTTTTAGTTAAAAATTCCACTATTTGTTTGAAAATTGGTGTATTTTTTTCTCCTTTATTTGAAAATTCAACCATTTGGTTGAAAATTCAATTATTTTGTTTAAAAGTTATCTTTTTCGGTGAAAAATTCAACTTTTTTTTAACATTCTATAAGAAATTAAACTATTTTGTTTGAAAATGTCCTTGGGCACTTATTTTTGTTGAGGCTTAATCTCTTTTATTTGAAAAATCGACCATTTGGTTGAAAATTCAATTATTTTGTTCAAAACTGATCTTTTTTGTTTAAAAATTCAATTTTTATTAACATTCTTTTTTTAGATAGAAAATTGGTCAGTATGGATTGAAAATTAATCTTTTATATTCTCATATTTTTGGGTTGAAAATTCAACTGTTTTATAGAAAATTCGTCATTTTGGCTTGAAAATTCAACAACTTGGTAGGAAATTAAACTGTATGGTTGAAAATTAACTGTTTTGTTGAAAATTGATATTTTTTTGTTTAAAATTCAACTATTTTGGTTAAAAATTGATATTTTTAATTGAAAATGGTCTTTTTCTAGTTGAAAATTCAACTATTTGGTTGAAAATTCACGTATTTTGTTGAAAATTCGTCTTTTTTGTAGAAAATTATCTTCTTGTTTAAAAATTAATCTATTTTAGTTGAGGATTTAACTATTTTGTTCAACATTCATATTTTCTGGTTGAAAATTCAAGTTTGATAGAAAATTCGTTTTTTTGTCTTGAAAATTCAACAATTTGGTAGGAAATTAAACTATTTGGTTGAAAATTCATATTTTTGGTCAAAAGTTCAACTATTTTGGTTGAAGATTGATATTTTAAATGATGAATTTTCAACAAGAAAAATTCATGTATCAAACAAGAAGGTTCATGTATTTTGTTGAAAACTTGTCTTTTTTGTAGAAATTAATATTCTTGGTTGAAAATTAATCTTTTTTTGTTGAGGATTCAACTGTCTAGTAGTAAATTCATTTTTTCAGGTTGAAAATTCCACTTTTTTGTAGAAAATTCGTCTTTTTGGCTTGAATATTCATCTTTTTCCGTTGAAAATGATCTTTTTTTGTTGTTCAAAATTCAACTTTTCAAGTTGATAATTTAACTATCTTTTGAAAAATTCGTCTTATTGGCTTTTTAATTTGACTATTTGGTTGAAGTTCAATTTTTTTTGGCGTCAAAATTCGACCATTTGGTTGAAAGGTAAATTCAACTATTCAATTAAAAATCAATCTTTCGGCTTTAAAAGTCTGTTTTCTAATCCATTCAACTTTTTAACTTAAAAATTCGGTTCGAATTTAAAAGAAGTCTAAATGAGTTTTCTCTACTTTAAAAAAAATAAATTCCTGAAAAATTGATTTAACAGTGGTTGCTCACGTCTTTTTTTATATTTATGAAAAGCATATTAGTATAAAATTCGTACGGTCGTGAATTCTGAGCAGTAATTTGGAGGCACTAACTATGTTGTAAATAAAGGAAACTTGTTATTTTTCGCAAAAAAGGAACTGTAGGAAAATCTTGTTTTTTTTTTTAAGTTCGGTATTTCGTCAAAAACCGGGACATTTTACTACAAACCGGGACGCTTTTCAAAACACCCAAAAACCGGGACGCCTGGTTACCCTATCTTAACATCACAAATTTAATGAAGCATTTTCATTGTATAAAGTCATATAACCTAACTTTGTTCTATAAAATGGCTAAGTACAACATAATTACACGGGAGACACAAATTTACACACTGGTAATTTATATAATTAACTTTTTTGGAACATAAATTATAAACACAATGACGAAATTTGATAAATTGCAGTGACTAAAAAAATCATGTGTATTTGGAGGCTATGTTCTGTTTACGTAGTCAAAACATTAAAACTAACAATAACTTCACTGAAAAATGATAATAAACTAAAAAATTGATAATGAAATCACTAAAGTCATGCCAATATTTTACATCACCTTTTTTCAGTTTTAAGCACTAATTTATACCCTACTGAAAAAGCCCACATAGTAAACTACGTGGGAACCTATGTGGGAACCCATATGGGATCCTTTTTTGAATTCCTGTCTCAAATTACGATGTGAGATAGGATGGGAAATATTTTGTGGGTTTCCACATGGGTTCTTATATGAAAACCTATGAATTGTTCCTACATGAAATCCCACATGGGATCAGAACTTTTTTTCAATGAAATATGTTTTGGAAGTTTTGGGTGCATAGTCGGCAATCTTAAAACCCCCCAAAAAATACTGCGCAGCCGTTGCTTTCATAGAAAACTACTGCGCACTTCTTAAATATTAATTGCAAACCCATCCATGTAGGAACCTTAATAAAAACCCATGCTGAGAACCGATATAGATTCCCATCCTATATTCCTGTCTAGATCGTAATTTGAGACAGGAATTCAAAAAAGGATCCCATATGGGTTCCCACATAGGTTCCAATGTAGTTTACTACGCAGGCTTTTTCAGTAGGGATATTACGATTACTACTCACAGTAACAAGTCAGTTCTCCGATTTCATTTCACGCCTTGTCGAAATTAATTAAATCATTATTTGTAACGAAATATGGAAATAAAATTTTGACAGATTCGTCCTAGTCTTCGCGACCGGTCACGATTACTCGAGCAACTATGCTTTTGAAATTTCCCTATAATCGTGACCGATATTTCTCGAACGAGAAGGTACTAAATGAAGATTTTACTTAATTTTATGAAACAAAAATGATCTTTTATTACAAAAAAATAATTTTTGTCCCGATCAAGTAATTTATTGACATATTAAAGGCTTACACTAACAAAAAATTTACTTGATTCAAGGAAATGCGTTTCTTTGTTTTTGTTTTTTTTACCAAGGAATTTTTTACTTCAGTTAAGTTAATATTGTTTAGATGCAAAAGATTCACACATTAATTCAAGGAAATGATTTCTTTGGTGAAATTTCTTTAATATAAGTAAATATTTCTTCGCATTAAATGCGAAAAATATCAAGACAAAGAAATGATTTCCTAGAAGCCTAGAAGGTAGGAACCTAGGTTTATTGAATACGTTTTAGGCGCCTAAAGAACTCCTTCTTTAGTCCAATGAAATCGATTCCTTAAAATGGATTAATATGTTTTAGAATCGAATAATTCATACATCCGTGGAGCAATTACTTAATTTTTTTTTGAGTCAAGAAAATATTCACTCAAGATAAATGAATTTTCATTCAATTGAAGAAATATTTATTCCATGCTAAGAACTGTCAAAACCATAATAATAAAACAGTTTTTAACACTATAAGTTTATATAATTGTTGCAACGAAATAATGACTTAAATTGAAGAAATACTTATTCAAGATAAATGAATATTCATTCAGTTAAACAAATATTTATTGCATTCTAACAATTATCATAATCAACACAATGATGAAATTGTTTGAATGTAAAAAATATTCTTTCAATACAAATGTATATTCATTAAATTGAAAGAAATATTTATTGCAAGCTAAAAGTTGATATAATAATTGCTATAATAATTGCAACGAAATAATTACTTGAAATGAAGAAATATTAATTGAAGATAAATGAATATTCATTCAATTAAATAAATATTTATTGCATTCTAACAATTATTGTAATCAACACAATGCAAGTATTATTTAAATTAAAAAAATATTCTTGCAATATAAAGGTATATTCACTAAACTGAACAAAATATTTATTTCATGCCAGAAGTCGACATAATAATATAGCAATCAAATAATTACTTGAATTGAAGAAATATTCCTTTGAGATAAAGGAATATTACATCCAATTCAACAAATATTTACTGCATTCTAACAATTATCATTGTCAACACAACGCAAACATTATTCAAATGTAAAAAATATTCTTTTATTATAAATGTATATTCATGAAACTGAACAAAAATATTTATTCCATGCCAGAAGTCGACATAATCATCGCAATGAAATAATTATTTTTGTTTAAAAAATGTTTAAAAAAATAAAACGTAGATTCATTCAAATGAAAGAAATCTTCTTTCGAATAAGTAATTTTCTACCAATCAATTTTACAGAAAAAATAATTATCCAATTCCTATACCTCAACGACATTTTGTTGCCAACTCTTGTCAACTAGAAATAAGACAAGTTGAACTTTGGAAAATTAAATAATAGCCAGTAAGGGACGTTTATCTTGCCCTAAATCTTTATTTTCAATTATGAAGATTTAACAAAATTTTAAAAATTATAAAAAATATTTAAATATAGCTTTTAGTAAAAATTGTTATCACAGAAAATTTAAGTTTGCATTTTAAGTTCAGTTACAAGAAATTAAATCTTTCTCACGAATAAAATAAAATTTAAAAATTACGTTTCCCATCATGAAAATTGTCTCCATAGAGTGACTAAAATATTTGATAACTTATGTAAAAGTTTACAGTTCGCATTATGAAACGACTGTTTCATTTAATTTTCATAATGAAACAATTTCATTTTTTTATTTAAGATAGGGTAAAAGATAAAACATTTCTGCATCAAATATTAATGTTCAAGTATAAGAAATTTTTTTATGTTTGAAACTTATTTCTCCTAAGTTCAGACTTTTAATTTGAAGGTATTTTCTTTAAACCCAGAATTATTATATTGTATACGTTTTACTCTATAATCTTCATATTGTTTAAATAAACCCGCATTTGAGCAATAACACGTGTTTGCTGATAATATGAGCTTGACCTTAAAAAACGTACAACATCAAAATCACATTATAATTTATGTGAGCCTATAAAATATTTATATAATATTTGCTATTCATTCCCATTCATGGCACATTCATTTGGAACAATAAGTCATTTGTTTGGTTTAAAATGTATATTTTTGTCTTTGATTAATATTTCTCTGATTTAAAGAAATATTTCCCTCCGATCAATAGGTCGTATTTTTGAATTACAGTACGCTTCATTAAAACAAAAAATCAAATATGTCAATTAAAAAAACGTTTATTTTATTCGATCGACAATACTTTCAATCCTTAATATAAAATCTCTAAACGATATTGTCATTTTCGATTCTGACGATTTTCGAGAGTAACGGTGGTAACGTTTGCTTGCTGTAGGCCGCTCATATTCAACAGTAGTGTGTGTCTGTGTGTGGTACTGCATTTGAAATCAGTGATGCTAACTGAGTCGCCTTTATCTGCGCATGTTTGAATTGTAATATAGTTGATTGGCTGTAGTACGCGCCCGTATTTGAATTCCCAATGAGGACGCGAACTAGAACCAATAAGCGCCATTCTATCAAAGCATGCGCATGTCAAGGTGGTCTTTTCGGGATCACTTAGTTCGAGTTCGATAATAATACGTCACGTGTTTTTTCGTATTTGGTAATGCGCGGCTCAGTGTTGCCAACCGTTGCACGGTAAAGTCTGTAAAAGAAGTAATGAACCATAACCTTAATTGTGATGGTAGTCTGTTTTTAAACTGTTTACGCAAACAAGAAATGTTCAAATTAATCATTTTTACGCTTTTTAACTGTGATTTCTATCATGGTTTAATTATATTTATCATGTTAAATATCATTTGTGAAACTCGTGTACGTTTCGGTTCTACTTTCCCTATAGGACTGAAATCTCCATTTCCTTATAGCTTATAGTGATACATTCGAATAATTTTTTTTTTCGGTTTGAATAGAAGTATATCAGAGATCTGTGTATGTCTACAGATCAAAAATTTTATAATTTAAGAAGATGTTCAAATCAAGAATTTTTACGCTCTCAATAAGCACTCATATTAAAAAAAAACACCGATACTTTAAGAAATTTATTTTGATAATTTGAAGGGATTTCAAAGAAGTTCAAAGACTATAAGGTATTTTTTTATCCAAGGAATTTTCAAGATCTTCAAACAATTACAAGGAATTTCAAAAGATTTCAAAGAATTTTGAATATTATGACGTATTATAAAATATTTTAAAGAATTTTTAATTGATTTCACTAACTTAATAGGATTTCAAAGGATTTAAAAAATTTCAGTTGATTCTAAAAGATTTAAAATTGATATATTGTGGGAAAATATTTCAAACAATTTCAGTAGATTCCGAAGAATTTTTTATTTATTTTGATAATTTAAAGGAATTTTAAAAAAAGACTGGGAATATTTTAGGGCATTTGAAAAGAATCCAAAGCATGTGAAAGAGATGTCAATAATTTCGATTAATGCCAACAGATTTTAAAGGGTTTGAAATATTTTAGGATATTTTAACAGATTTCAAGGAATTTTCAACCGATTTTAGTAATTTAATTGATTCGAAAGGATTTTTTAAGGAATTTTTCAAGATTAGGAATATTGCAGGGTATTTCAAAAGAATCCAAGGTATTTCCAACATATTTCAACAATTTGAAGGAATTTCAAAAATATGTAAAGAATTTGGAAACTTTTAGAGGTTTCTTGAAGATTCCAAGGATTTTTCATTTGATTTCAGTACTTTAATTGATTTCAGAGGATTTTGAAATATTCTAGAGTAATTTAAAAGATTCCAAGGAATTTTTTATTTATTTTGATAATTTGAAGGAATTTTAAAAGACTGGGAATATTTTAGGGCATTTGAAAAGAATCCAAAGCATTTGAAAGAGATGTCAATAATTTCAATGAATGCCAACAGATTTTAAAGGGGTTGAAATATTTTAGGATATTTTAACAGACTCCAAAGCATTTCCAAGAGATTTCAATAATTTTGAGGAATTTTAAAAAATGGTAAAGGATTTGAGAACTTTAAGAGTATTTTAAAAGATGTCAAGACATTTTCGTAAGCTTTAAAAAGTTTCAAGTGATTTTTAAAGATTCAAAGGATTTCAATAATTTGAAAGAGTTTCAAAGGATTGGAAATATTTTAGAATGCTTTTAAAAATTGCAAGGGATTTTGAAGAGTTAAAAAAATTTCAAGGAATTCTAAAATATTGTGAAGGATTTTAAATATCTTAGGGTATTTTGGAAGATCCTATGAATTTTTGAATTGATTTCAGTAATTTAATGTTACTCATAGGATTTGAATTATTTTATGGTATTTTAGAAGATCTAAAGCATTTTCAAGAGCTTTAAAATGTTTCAATTGATTTCCAAAGGTTTGAAAGGATTTGATAACTTTAACAGTATTTCAAAAGATTCTAAGGAATGTTCAATTGGTTTCAGAGGATTTGAAATATTTTAGAGTATTTAAAAAGATTCTAAAGCATTTTCAAGAGATTTTACAAAATGTGCATGGGGTATTGTATCGAAGAGTTTTCTAAAATTTCGAAAATATAGATCGATTTAATAGGACCTATGCCAGGTTTTAGGGTATATCAAAAGATTTCAAGCAATTTTGAATTTATTTCGGTAACCTAATAGGATTTGAAATGATTTAAAATATTATAAAGTATTTTTAAAGACTTTAATGCACTTTCAAGATATTATTAATTTTTTAGGGAATTTTAAAGGCTTTGAATGACTTTAAGAGGAATGAACAAATTTTTCTGAGAGTTGAAAGAATTTTTTTACAACTTTGGAATATATGAAACTATTTCATAGGACTTGCGAGGTTTCAATATATTTTAGAATATTTAAATGAATTTTATGAGATTTCCGAAGATTTCAATGATTTTAATGGATTTTAAAAGCTCCCAAGGTATTTTCAACAATTTTCCAGGATTCAAGAAAATATTTAAAATTTCATATAATTTCACGGGATTTTATAATATTTCACTGTACTTTAAGAAATTCATTCACAAGAAGTGAGGGGTTTTTTTAGGTTTTCACAGATTTGTAGAGATTTTCAAATATGTTTTGCAATTAATTTGAATTCATCCTGAATTGTTACTCATTCATTCAGAATTATTTTATTATGTCTTTCGAATTTTGTTAAATTACCTGAATTCTTTTGAATTAAATCAATAATTCTATTCTGTTCAATGGATATTTTTTTCAGTTTGTGTTTAATTCGTCTTGAAGTGTTTTAAACTCATTTTGAATTCTTCAACATTCAATACAATTCTTTTGAATTCCCTTGTATTTTTCCAAAATCATTTTAAAATTACTAAAATCAATTACATTTTTTGGAGTTTTAAATTTTTTCCAATTTATTTCCATGTTTTAAATTCTAACTTTAATTCTTTGAAGTTTTATGAATTTTTCGAAATGCTTTCAAATCGAAAAGAACATCAGTCACACTATTGATGCACATATTTACTTTAAGTCACTTTTTGGATTAGAAATGAGTCTTGCTGCAAAAAACGTCGAATTAAAAATTATTGCTGCGCACTCCCGAGATATTCTCTGGACATCTGCTTTTAGACAACTTCGCATTCAAAATACAATATTTTTGAATAATTTTCAATCCAACGTTTTTTCTAGGGCAATTTCTCTGCTTTTTTCGGTTTGAATAGGTCACTCTTCTTAAATAAATTAGGCTGTAGCCGCCCTTAGAATAATAAACTACAAATTCAGGCCTCGGGCTCAAAACACACTATTGACACTATTTTACACTTTTTTCAAGCGATGACGCTGTTTTGCTACTATTTTGAAAAAAAAGATACTAAAGACACTATTTTCCGATTGAAAACACGAGTTTATCAACCAATATAGATTTTTTGAAGAATAAAAAATTGACAGATTTTCGCAGAAGGAAAAAAAAAAATATTGTTTGAAAAGTTTTTGTTTAATTTAGCTTTTAATAAGAAAGATACTGTAACGTTTATAAAGGCCTGAAAAGTTCTATCGACATGATAATTTTCTTCTTATAATAAAAGAATTTAATCATTTTGACGTAAAAAACAGATACGGTAAAGATGTTCAAACAAAAATGTTCATGTATAAAAAAGTTATACTAAAATACATTTTACTTTTTCGTAATAACGTGCATCATTTATGATAAAAATTAGAAAATTAATTTTTCATGAAAAAAATTCACCACATCTCTCAATGCATAATAAAATATTAGTGGCGAATGGATTACTATAGAGTATAAACAGCAATAAATGCGGAGCAAATAGACAATTTAAAAATTCGTTATCATATTTCTTGAAAACTGAAAGATTGGTAATTACTGCCACTATTCTATGTAGGGGAGGCCGGGGCGAGATGAGCATAGTTATCATTTTCAGTGAAATAGTTGAAACCTATATTAGTTTTTAAAAATGTAAGTGGTTCTATACATTATATGAACCTTCATGTATCAATTTCATAAAAGACGAAGTGTTTCAAAAATAGTAATTGCGATGAAAATATGAAAATTATAATTTGTGCACATGTCTCATCTCGCCCCATGCTCTGGGGCGAGACGAGACACGTATTGGGGCGAGATGAGACACCTCAACTAATTATTAGTTTTTGTTAATAGAAGATAATTTTTCCTTTTTTTCGTACACATAGAAGATTATTTGAAGTATTGTGAGAATGGAAATGAGTATCACGACAAAATATAATTGTTTTACACGATTGAGCAAAATATGATTATTCATACCAATTCATGCTCTGTATAATGTTCAACAAATAATTTTGTAAGGTATAATTAAGTCTGATTATTTAGGTCTTAGGGGAAGGATTTTATAAATATTTGACAGTATAAATGCATTTAATGGTTAATTAATTCAAATTTTTCCTTTATATTATAACTTTTCTAATTTCAAGTTGAATTAACATTTATTTGAAATTTTTCATTTATAAAATATTTCTGAAATTTTTTAAATATAATTGTTAAACTGTTTATAGAATATACTGAAGAAACAGCTCAAAAAATAAAATGTATAAACAAACCCAATTGCAGGTGCTCTGACACTAGAATTTCTTTATACAACAGATTTTACAATAACTGTCATAGACTCTTCTAACCACAAATGTCAGTTTTTCTTTTGTAAGTTTTCACTATTGCAACTCTGTTTTGAATCTTTATATATTTTCGAAAATTCCACTCAAAACTACTTACATCTTGCAAACAAAAACTTTTCTGCCAGCTCCATAAAGAGGTTATGACAAACATGACAAGAGCGTCTCATCTCACCCCATGAACCCGGCTCATTCCGCCCCAAATCAAAATTATAATTAAAACTTCAATATTACCTGTTTTTATTAATTAATTCTGTATAAATGCGTTAGTACATTCAAGTTCGGTAAATAAACTTCACGACAAACTTTAGTTTAAAAATATTGTCTATTATTTTCAATCATTTCCTTTCGTTCTATGATATCGTAGAATAACAGGATTCAGGTTTTGAAATTTTAATCATTTTTATTTTTACTTTATCTACTCTATTTAATTTTTATCTTTTTTCGAGTAATTAGAAAATCATTATTACTATTATTTCCGAAAAGAACAGCAACAAAAATCACATATTTTGAGAGAAAATGCAGTGTCTCATTTGACCCCGTATGCTCATCTCGCCCCGGTCTCCCCTATCTATCGGTCCCCCTATAACTGAAAGATTGGTAATTACTGCCACTATTCTATGTATCATTCATTTTTTCAAACTTTGTAAAGCTTATATAATAATGAAAATTAATATTATTCGCAGTATTTATCAATTTGAAATTTATATGCTCATATACATGTTACAACCAATAATACACCATTTATTTTATAAATAACATTTCTTTTAATTTATAAAATAAAAAATGTATTGCGCCAATATAATTTACCCATAAGTTAAGTGTTAAACAAATTTAAGAGCCGATTATAATAAATTAAAGTAAAATTATATTCACAATTTTTTTAAGGTGATAACGGTGGCATAATTTACCTACAAATAAATTATGAGAAATCCATTACTCCTTTAGCTTCAACAGGGGAAAAATATGAAAAGGAGCTCCTTATTGAAGGCTACGCACATCATCCTGTAGTGCCTTCTAATTATTTTTTACGAATATTTTGTAACATTAATTAAATATAAATAACATAGAAAAAATAAGTATTTGGTTTATTCTTTTTCATAAAAAAAATTAGTAGGCGCGCGCCTTGGCGCGCGCAAGACTACTAGTTAAGAAAATATTTCTTAGAATTGAAATTGTATTCGATCATATCAACTCACTGATTTTTAAATCCAAATATCTAATTTCATTGTGTTAAAGACATCGTCCATTCGCTCAAATAATATTTCAGCGGCTGACGTAATTATTTATTTGCTTCAATAATTTCTTATTTTTCATACAATTAAACGATTTCTTTGAATTGAAGAAATACATGATTGGACGTATTCAGTACGACCATTTATTTGAATCAAAGAAAATTTTTTTGATTCAAAAACTTTTTTTTTAACGTATAACGTGTTTCCTAACCAAAATGTTAAGCTATTTTCCACGTTTCGTGATTCATCGCCGCCGGCAATACCAAACAATTTTTTTTACCCATGTGCACTATTTGTCCAAAAAAACTAATTTGGTTTCTACAACAAGCACTGTTCAAACTTACTTAAAAATATTTTAGGAATGTATTTTCATGCGGAAAATACTTACTTCTGGCGTTTACTGGAACATCTACCTTATGTGTGTATGAATATGAATTAAAATTCTAAATGCGTATATTTATTCCGCAATTAATCGATATCATTTATATCCAGAAACATCAGATTCTCATAGCATGTATTAGATTATTAACGCTCTAATAAAAAATGGCAGATAGTATAAAATGACATGGAAGAAATGTGGAGGAGCTAAGTGCTATCAAAAGAAAAAAATATAATGACGGTATTATAAAATTACAAAAGAATGAAAAATTGACCCAAAAAAAGAGAATGACAACAGCACGCGGTATTCCCAAGCGGTCACCCATCCAAGTACTAACCGCGCCCAACGCTGCTTAACTTCAGTGATCAGACGAGAACTGGTGGTTTCAGCGTGGTATGGCCGTTGTCGGAATATTGTGTTAAAACAACAAACATACAGATTTTCTGGGAAATGGGTAAAAATAATAAATGATGCATTTTTGCGTTTAGTGAAAAATGCATTTGTAAGTGTAAATGTGCTATTCTTCCCTTTTCTCTATCCCTTTATTTGTTTTCAAGTATGATCAAAGATTTGGTATGATCCACACAACAGTGTCGGCAAAGTAGGAATCGGATAAGTGTCACTTAACGCAGTTAAAATTTTTAATAATTTTAATTAACGTTAAATTCAATTTAAATAGATTTGTAGCTAAAATGAGCCGAGTACAGTGGATTTGCATCATTTTGTAAGTTGCCGGTTGGAAGAAAGGCTTCAGGAAAAATATCTACTGTCGGTAAGTGGACTTGTGAAAATTCTTCTTTACCGATAAGTAATGTTTACCTCGAGACCTCAGGTTTAGCCGCCGCATTTGCAGAAACGTAGAAACGTCGAGTATTCGTGCTTTTCTCATGAGAAAATGTAACACGCAATTAAATATACGTTCATGAAATTGTGATTCAGAAAGAATTTAAGTAATCTCAAAGTGTATTTCCAGTAGTGGTTCTTCAAATTGTCAAGAAAAATCTATCGAGTATGAGCTGTTACGAGTCTTAACAAGCTAACAGTGAAAACTAACCTCCAAATTCGTAAAAAAACGTTCGGTTTCGTTCTTTCGTTTGGTTAAACAAACTGTGATAAATTAAAACCCTCAAAATGTCTCTTAAACGAAGATTTGAAGAAATATCGCGTGATGAACAGAGTGAAGAAGCTGCAGGTGTATTTAAAAATTCACTAGATTCTGATGAAGATGACGACGAAGCGGAGGAAGAATCGCGTAATGTTATGAACGATGATGATTTTGAGGGTATGTTTATTTTATTTATGAATTTATCTTGAATATGCAATATTCTTGAAAAATTATGATCGATGTTGTTGAAGGTATTTTTGGTGTTATGGATATCTGCCAAGTAAGAACTTGAATATGTCAGTAATATTGGGACGACTGAAAAATCCCGAAAAATAAAATTCCTGAAGTTAGAAAGTTCCCGGACAGTTTATAAAATTACCGAATAATAAAATTTCCGAATAATAAAATTCCCGAACTAGAAAATTCCCAAATAATATTACCGAAGTAAAAAATTCCCGAACAGTTTGTAATATTACAAAATTGAAAAATTCCCGAATAATCAAATTCCTGAATTAAAACATTCTCGAATTAAAAAATTCCCGAACAGCTTATAATATTACCGAATTGGCAAATTCCCGGATAATAAAATTCCTGAATTAGAAAATTCCCGAATGATAAAATTACCGAACAGATTATCTCTGTTTATAATGTTACCGATTTGCAAAATTCCCGAATAATAAAATTACCGAATTTGAAAATTCGCGAACAGGTTATAATATTACCGAATTGGAAAATTCCCGAACATTTTATAATATGACCGAATTGGAAAATTCCTGTATTAGAAAATTTCCTAATTAGAAAATTCTCGATCGATAAAATTACCGAATTAGAACATTCCCGAATAATAAAATTACCGAACAGTTTATCTCTGTTTATAATATTACCGAATTGAAAAATTCCTGTATTAGAAAATTCCCGAAGTAAACAATTCCCCAAAAGTTTATAATATTACCGAATTGGTAAATTCCCGAATAATAAAATTACCGTATTAGAAAATTACAGAACAGTTTATCTCTGTTTATAATATTACCTAATTGAAAAATTCCCGAATAATAAAATTCCCGAACAATTTATAATACCGAATTGGGAAATTCCCGAATAATAAAATTCCTGTATTAGAAAATTCCCGCATAATAAAATTACCGAATTAGAACATTCCTGAATAATAAAATTACCGAACACTTTATCCTTGTTTATAATATTACCGAATTGGAAAATTCCCGAATTAGAAAATTACCGAACACTTTATAATATGACCGAATTGGAAAATTCCCGAATAGCAAAATTCCTTTATTAGAAAATTCCCGAACAGTTTTTAATATTACCGAATGGGAAAATTCCCGAATAATAAAATTCCTGTTTCAGAAAATTTCCTAATTAGAAAATTCTCAATTGATAAAATTGTCGAATTAAAAAATTCCCGAACAGTTTATAATATTACCGAATCAGAAAATTACCGAATTAGAACATTCCCGAATTAGAAAATTCTCGAACAGTTTATAATACTACCGAATTGGCAAAAATTTCCGAATAGTAAAATTCCTGTATTGGAACATTCCTGAACAGTTTATAATATCACCGAATTCGGGACATTCCCGAATAGCAAAATTCCTGTATTTGAAAATTACCGAATAATAAAATTACCGAATTTGAAAATTCCCGAAGAGTTTATAATATTGCCGAATTGGAAAATTCCCGAATTAGAAAATTCTCAATTGATAAAATTATCGAATTAGAAAATTCCCGAACAGTTTATAATATTACCGAATTGGAAAATTTCCGAATAATAACATTACCGAATTAGAAACTTTCCGAATAATAAAATTACCGAACAGTTTATCTCTGTTTATAATATTACCTAATTGAAAAATTCCCTAATAAGAAAATTTCCGAATAATTAAATTCCCGACAGTTTATAATATTGCCGAATTTGAAAAATCCTAAACAATTTATAATGCCGAATTGGGAAATTCCCGAATAATAAAATTCCTGTATTAGAAAATTCCCGCATAATAAAATTACCGAATCAGAACATTCCTGAACAGTTTCTAATATTACCGAATTGGGACATTCCCGAATAACATTCCAATTTGAAAATTTCCGAATAATAAAATTCCCGACAGTTTATAATATTACTGAATTTGAAAATGGCCGATTTATAAAATCTCCGAACCAAGTAAAATTTCCGATTTATAAAATTCCTGAATTTAAACAAAAGAATTTTATTTATGAAATTAATTCAATTATTATAATTAAAATTATATTGTAATTAAAATATTTTTATGTATAAAACAAATCTTTTCACTTGTTTATATTCGGGAATTTTCTAGTTCGGATATTTTATAATTTGAAAATTTTCTGTCGGCAGTTTTATTATTCGGGAATTTTCAAATTCAGTAATATTATAAATTGTCGGGAGTTTTATTACATATTCGGGAATTTTCAAATTCGGTAATATCAAAAACTGTCGGGAATTTTATTACATATTCGGGAATTTTCCAATTCGGTAATATTATAATCTGTTCGGAATTTTCATTACTCGGGAATTTTATTATTGGGGAATTTTACAGTGTCGAGAATTTTGTTTTTCGAGATTTTTCAGGCGTCCCGATAGCGCTACATGTCTGTAATTTAGTTCATATTGAAAAATTGTCCGCTAATTGTTACAAAAGCATGAAATTTTATTGGAAGGTTTCTTTTGGCATTTGAAAGCTTTTTAAAAGGGGTGCCAAATTGCATGGGATTGCAAAAGATTGTAAAATATTGCGTGAGATTGCAAAACATTCTATGGATTACAGGAAATTCATTATATAGAAAAAAATTATAGGATAATCAACATTAGAAAAAATAATACACAAATGTACACACACAGAAATCTGTGAATCCCCTCGATATCTTTAAAATCTCTTCAAATTTAATTGGAATCCATATGAAAACCTTTTGGAATCTCGTGAAATGCCTTAATACCTTTGAAAGTATTTTTAAATCCAATAAAATCTTTTAAATCTGTTGAAATCTATTGAAATTTGTAAAATCCCCAGAAACTTAAAAATAATTTGAGGTTCTAGAAACCTTAATCTTCTCTCCTTGAATTGTTGAAATCCGTAGAAATTCCTTGAAATTAAAGTAAATTTATTCCTTAAAGTATAGATCATTTGAAAACTCATGAATATAAATTGAATTAAACGTATTTATTAAAGTTCTCTAGCAATACCTTAAAATCTCTAGAAATTTTTTAAATCCCATGACATTTTGCATATCTCTTGAAATTCTTTAGAATTCCTTGAAATCTTTGGAAAACCTAAAAATCCATTTGTTAAAAAAGTATAAATCATTTGAAAGCCCCAGAATCTAATTTACATTAAACTTATTCATTAAAGTTCTTTAAAAAAAGTCGTGTAAATCTCTAGAATTCATTGAAATCCTTTGAAATCCTTGGAGATTTTATAATAAAATCCTTGAATCCTTATCAAATTCCTTGAAATACCTTGAAATAGCTTGAAATCATGTGCTTGAAGTTCTGAACGTTCAAATGAACGAAATTTTTTGCTGATGACTTTGTAAACCAGAAAAAGTGCTCAAATGTTTGTTCATTTATATTGGAAATAATTTATTATTGGAACAGAATTATAATGCATATTTTAAATTGCAGTTGGAATAATATTTATTGGTAAAATAGAAATGGGAAAAAATATTTCGTTCATTTGAACGTTCGGAACTTCAGGTACATCTTGAAATCTTTGTAATCGCTAGGAATCCCTTGAAATTTAATTTAATTTAATTTATTTTGCTAAGTTCACTAGAAATCCTACAAAATTCTCTAAAATCCCTTGACATTTTGTATATCTCTTTGAAATCCTTTAAAATCCCTTAAAATACGTTTAAATCTTTAGAAAAAGGTAAAAATCCATTTAAAAAAGTATGAATCATTCAAAAGCCCTTGAAAATAATATAAATTAAACTTGTTTATAAAATTTCTTTTTAAAAAGACCGTTTAAATCCCTAGAAATCTTCGAAATTCCTTAAAATCCTTGGAGATTCAATTAAAAATATTTTATTCTTTGCAAAATTCATTGAAATACCTTAAAATCCCTTGAAATCTTTGGAATCGCTAGGAATCCCTTGAAATTTAATTTAATTTAATTTATTTTTCTAAGTTAACTAGAAACCCCTTAAAATCTTTGGAAATCCTGCAAAATTCTTTGAAGTCTTTGAAAAACATAAAATTCCTCTGAAATCCCTTGAAATGTTTCGAAATTCCTTGAAATTCGTAGAAATGTTTTTAATCTCATGACAACCGATGAAATCTTTTAAAATTACATGGTAGAAATATTTTAAAAAAGCACAAAATCCTGTTATACGCCATAAATGACTTAAAACAGATAAAAATCCCTCGAAATTTGTTTCGATCCTTTCGAATCCCTTAAAACTTCCTGATATGTTTGGAAATCTTTAAAATTTTGATGAAACTGACGAATTCGCTTAAAATCCGTGGAAGTTCTCTGGCATTCAAATTAAATTAACCATAAACGTTGTCAATATCTCGGGTATTTATTGGAAAACATTAGATTTTTTAATTCGTAGAAAAATTGCCCGCATTTTGTTAATTTATGAAATTTTGCAAATTTTTTTGAGATTTTTGAAGTAGTTAGAAATACTCAACTATAATATAAAAATAAAAGTTAAATATCTTTTTTAGTAGAAAAATACATAATTTTAAACTAAAAAAATCATTATTAGAAAAAATGTTGAAAAAATGTTTGGCACCCATTCTAAAAGTGTACCCCTTGGACTAATTAATTATTTAAAAATAGCTTTAAATTCCACCGTGTATAATTTTTTATAATTAAATATTGACATATTTCATTTTATTAATTAGGAATGGAAGAAGGACCTTCTACTGACACAAACATTGGATTCACTGCATTTAACATGGACGAGGAACTTGAAGAGGGATATATCACAAAGGAGGGAGATTACGTTCTGCATAAAAAAGAGAGCCAAATAAGAGATAACTGGCTGGATAATATCGACTGGGTTAAGGTAAACAAGGAAATAATTATGAAATTGTTAATAACTTAATCCGGCAATCTAAAGACCTGGATCCTGGGTTCGAATCCCAGCGGAGCCAGAGAAGAATTTTTTTACAACTTAAAAAAAAAAAAAAAAAAAAAAAATATTGATTTAAGACCCTGTAGAGAAAAACCAAGAGTGTCTACTCACCTGGAAAACCTGGAATTGTCAAGCATTTTTTCTAGAGCGTGCTTAATTTTTTTCACTTTTAATGTAAAATTAAATAACAATGATTTTTTTTTCATTTGTAAAAGTAGTTTTATATTACTGGATTTACCTATTTTGTTGCAAATTCGTGTTTTTTTTGTTTGAAATAATTTTTTTAACTAAAAAATTAATTATTCTATTTTTGGTTGAAAATTCGTCTTTTGTCCATGAATTCCTGGTTGAAATTTGAACTCTTTTGTTAAAAATTAATTTTTTGGTTGAAGATTCTAAATTTTAATTGAGAATTCATCTGTTTAATTAAGAATTCAACTATTATTTTGTTGAAAATTTAACTATTCCAGTTGAATATTTCATCATTTTAGTTTAAAATTCATTTCTTCGTTTAAACATTAATTTTTTTTATCTCATACTTCAATTATTCAATTTTTGGTTGGAAATTTATCTTTCTTAGTTGACAATTTATGTATTTTGTTGAATTTTTTTTTGATTAAAAAATTAATCTTCTTGGTTAAAAATTCATATTTTTGATTGAAAATTAATCTTTTGGGTTAAAAATTCCACTATATCGTTGAAAATTTAACTATTTTGTGGACAAAAAATTTGGTTGAAAATGAATTTTTTGGTTAAAAATGTATTCCACAATTGGTTACAAATTTATCTGTTTTGTATGAAAAGTCATGTATTTTGTTGAAATTTCATCTTTTTTGTTAGAAAATTAAATCTTCTTGATTGAAAATTCAACAATATCAGTTAAAGATTAATTATTTTACTTGAAAATTCCTTTTTTTAGTTTAAAATTCGACTACTTGGTTGGAAGTTGAACTCTTTTTTTTTAATTAATCTTCTGGTTGAAGATTCTAAATTTTAATTGAAAATTCATCTCTTCAATTGAAAATTTAAACTATTTTGTTTTTAGTTCGATTTTTTTGGTTGAAAATTAATGTTTTTACTGAAAATTGAACTATGCCAGTTAAAACTTGAATTATTTTGTTGAAAACTCGTTTATTTTTGGATGACAATAAATTTTCCTAACTGAAAATTTAACTATTTCAATTAAATATTCCATCATTTTAGTTTAAAATGTATCTCTTTGGTTGATAATTTAACTATTCCAGTTACAATTTTATAATTTTAGTTTAAAATTCATCTTTTTAGTTTAAAATTCGACTACTTGGTTGAAAATTAAACTTTTTGTTAAAACCTAATTTTTTTATGAAAATTGAAATATTACAGTTAAAGATTTACAATGTTAGTTAAAAATTCATCCTTTTGGTTGAAAATTAATTTTTGTACCTTAAAATTTAACTAATCCTGTGGAATATTTCATCATTTTAGTTCAAAGTTCATCTCTTTGGTTAAAAATTCATCTATTCTGTTGAAATTTCGTCCTTTTTGGTCGAAAATTAATCTTCCTGCTTGAAAATACATTTTATTATTTAAAATTTAACTATTTTGTTGAAAATTCCTTTTTTGTTTTGTTGAAAATTCATTTTTTTAACTGAAAATTCAACTATTCCATTTTTGATTGAAAATGTCTCTTTTATAGCTGAAAATTCAACTATTTTGTTGAAAATTGTCAAGGAATTTTTTCCCAGGATTTTAGTAGACAACCTGAAAATAACTAATATCAATTATAATTAATTAGCATCAATTGGTCATTCTGTAACTAGAAAAAAATGTTAAACAAGCTTAATTTCAACAGGTTAAGCCTGTGTCTTCAGAGGATAAAAAATACACAAAGGGAGAAAGAACCGGAATAGCAGATAGCGACAGTGACAGCGACGAGGATCCTGACAAGTCATTTGACCCTATCTCATTATATAAACAGATAATAGAGTATCTTCAACCTGGAGAAACAGTAAAAAGGGCTCTATGTAGGCTTGGTAAGTACAAATTGAAAAAATGGGATTACGTGCGAGGCTCGTACTCTTGTTACTATTTCTTTCCAGGAAAACCTGGAAATTAGGGAAAGGTTAGGGACTTTTGTTGGCCAGGGAAAGTCTGGGATTTTGAAAAAAAAGTTGCAAAAGTTAAACAATTTCTTTAAGAAGCTCGTAAACTTAAAGTAACTCAAGAATAATCAATTAAAATTGTATAAATTTAAAATTGTTTCATGCTATTTATCAAAGATTCTATAATAAGAATGCAGAGTTCAGACTATTTCCTATATTCCCCTCAATAAGAAAATTTAGTTGTTTTTCATTAAAAGTTATTTTTTTTTTAAAGAAAAGTTCATCATTTTTTGTTGAAACTTCAACTACTTGACTGAAATTTGAATTACTTGGTTGAAAATTAATTTTGTTAAGGTTCACCTCGTTGGTGGAAAATTTATTTTTTTGGAAATTCGCTTTTTTAAATTGAAAATAAATTTCTTTATCTGAAATATAACAATTCCATTTTTGATAAAAAATGTATTCTTTATGAGATGAAAATTCAACTATCTTTTAACATTTAACATTCATGGATTTTGCAGAAAATTGGTCTCTTTGGGTAGCAAATTAATCTTCTTTTTTGAGAAACCATCTTTATGGTTGAAATATCATGTATTTTGTTGAAAACTTGACTTTTTTTATAGAAAATGAATCTTCTTGGTTGAAAATTCAGCTATTTTGGTGGAAAGTTCAACGGTTGTGTTGAAAATTCGTCTTTTTGTGTAGAAAGTTCATCTTTCTTGGTTAAAAATTAATTTCTCTTGGTTGAAAATCCAACAGCTTCTGAAACAAAAATTTTGGCTTGAAAATTCAACTACTTTCTTTAAAAAGAAATTATTTTTGGTTGAAGTTTAATCTTTTTTGTTTTAAAATTTCACAATTTGGTTCAAAATTCATCTTTGTAAAATGTAAATTCAACTATTGGGTTAAAAATTCCACTATTTTGTTGAAAATTAGTCTGTTTTGCTTGAAAGATCAACTATTTGGTTGTAAATGCAAGTATTTGGTAAACAATGAATTTTATTGCTGTTGAAAATTCAATTATTTGTTTGAAAATTTATCTTTCTTGATTAAAAATTAACTTTTTTGTTAAAAATTCATCCTTTTGGATAGAAAAATTCATCAGGGTGGTCGCTGGTCAGGGAATTTTGTTGGTCAGGGAAAGTGAGGGATTATGAAAAAAAAAGTTGCATTTATCAAATATTAAAAATGCTGAGTTCATACTCTTTCCCATATTCCCCTCAATAAGAAAATTAACTATTTTTGGTTAAAAGTTCTATTTTTTTGAAGAAAATTGCTTTTTTTGTTATTGAAAAACAAATTTGTTTTGTTAAAAACTCATCATCATTTTGTTTTGAAAATTCGACTAATTGGTTGAAATTTGAATCAATTGAAGTTTGATTGTTTTAAGATTCACCTCTTTGTTGGAAAATTTAACTATTTTCTTGAAAATTCGCTTTTTTAATTGGAAATTAATTTCTTTATATGAAAATTTAACATTTCCATTTTTGGTTAAAAATGTATTCTTTATGAGTTGAAAGTTAAACTATTTGGTTGAATATTCATAGATTTTGTTGAAAATTAATCTTCTTGGTTGAAAATTCATTTTTCTTGATTGAAAACTAACTTTTTTGTTTCAAATTCAGGATTCCTGATTTGAAAATTTAATCATCTTCTAAAAAATTATTTTTGTCTAGAAAATGCAACTATTTAGTTTAAAATGCAACTGTTTTTGGTTGAAGTTTAATCTTTTTTGTTTGAAAATTCGAATCTTGGGTTGATAATTAAGCTATTTTGTTTAAAATCCAACTATTTTGTTAAAAATTTAATTATTTTTTTGAAAATCCATTGATTTTGTTAAATAGTCATCTTCTTTGGTCGAAATTTCAACTTTTTTGTTGAAAATTCGTCGTTTTGGGTAGAAGATCATCTTTTTCGGTTGAAAATGTAGATTTTTTAAATTTTCGTAAACAAATTTCGAAGCTTTTTAAGAATTTTGAAAGGTTTCAAGAGAATAAACAAAATGTTTTCAAGATTTATGGGAAAATTTTTAATGATTTTTTATTGTTCAAATTAATTCTAAGAGAAAAATGAAAAATATTTCAAAAAATTTCGAATTATTTTATATAATATTGAAAAATAATGTAAAAGATTTCAAAACAAAATTTTGCTATTTCGCAAGGTTAAACAATGTTAGAAAAAGTTTGAGTAAGTTTAACAGATACTTAGAAGTTTTGAAACGATTAAAAAATAATGAAAACTTGTAAAGATTTCATGGGAAAGAAAACATTTTCTTTAGATTCCTAAGGAAATTTAAAACGATTTTTTCTTTTTTTTTTAATTAATTTTAAGAGAATATTGAAAAAGATTTTAAAATATTTCAAAAGTTTTCCAAAATTTTCGAAGAGGAATTTGAAATATTTTACGGCAATTTTTTTTTAATTTTGCAGTTTTTTTTTTAAGTTTTAGGAAAAACTCGGAATCATTTTACAAGATATTTAGAAGGCTTAGAAGTTCTAAAAAGAATAAATAAGGAAATTTCTTAAGATTCATGGGAAAAATTTTAATGATTTTTTATTTTTGAAAATGAATTGTAAGAGAAAATTGAAAAAAGATTTTAATCGAGTCAATTCAAGAGATATTTGGAATATGTGAAAAGATTCAAAAATAGTTTTAGACTTGAAAATATTTTCAAAAATTACTAAGAAAATGTATATTCTTAAAGATTTGAAACAAAAACTTTAGAAGCTTTGAAAAAATTTTTGAAATTTCAAGAAAAATTGGAGTGTCTTTAAAAGATATTCAGGAATTTAAGAGGGTTTGAAGAGATTAAAAATTTGTTTACAACTCCAAAAGAATTCGGAAAATTTATTTTAAAAATTTAAACTTCTTCCACACTTCTAAAAGTCGGAAATATCTTTTAAACTGACTTGAATTTTTTCTAATATTGCTTAAATTCCTGTAAAGTAAAAAATTTTCTTTCCAATTTTGCAGATTCTTTTACGACATTTGAAATTCTCAAAAATCTTAGGAAAATCACATTTACATAACTGTAAAAACAAACTTATAATACTTATTTCCTTGTTCTCAGATCTCAGAATTTAATTTTAGCTTCCCGTATTTATATAATAGATATAAACGATTTAGAATTTAGATTTTTAAGTATTTTTAAATATTTTTCTAGGCAAAGGAAAAAAGCAGCTGACTACAGCAGAGAGGTGGAAGAGGAAAAAAAATCCAGAATTGGCCAAAGAGGACGATGAAAAGTCGGCACAAATCATCAAACTTACAGAATTGGCTAACGAAATACTCACTCGAACCGGGAACATGGACATCTATGAGGAAACCTATGAGCAAATTAAGGAAAAGGTAAGTCCACCAAACAGCAATTTGTTAAAATAACCGGACTTGATGTCTGCATTTCCTGTATATTCTTAAAAATTATATTTTTAATAGGGTTTCCAGAGACCTTGAAAATATAGAATTCTCCTTGAATTTTAAAATTAAGATAGAACAGAAATCCATTTTATCATGAATAATTTTATGCAAAATGAGCATGAAAAAGATTCAAAATTAAAAAATAAATTTCTAGACCACCTCACTTTTCGGCTCATTAGAGACAAAAATAACCAATTGAAAAAAGAGGGAGAAAAGGAGAAAAAGTGAACCAAAAAAACCAACCTTTTTTTTTAATCTTCAAAACCTGCAAATCTTCTTGAATTTTTCACGAGAACCTTAAATTAAATTTTTTCTCTTTTAAAACAGTTATTTTATTGAAATGCGAAAAGTAATTTAAATCTTTTAGTCTATTATGAAAGAAACATCTCGTTTAGAAGAAATCTTGTTACTCAAAAGTTTTTTACATATCAAGAGATTTATCTTGTACTCATTGCAGAATAAATAGATTTCTAGGCATTTTTTTGTAGACTTTACCAATTATTTTCTAGATCGCAATGGACAGACTTTAATATTGTGAATAATTCTATAAGTTTTTAATTTCGTCTCCGCTATTATAGAAGGTTAATGTATACATTTTTTGTGATATTCAATTTACAAATTACAAAAATTATTAGTTGAAAATGTTGATGTTAATTCAGTTTCAGAATTAGAATGAGCTATGGCCGTAGAACGGATTTTTCAAGGGTTTCACCACTCCGTTTTTGAATGTACACCAGATTACAAAACATTACTAAATATTTCAAAAGGTTTCAAAATATTTCAAAGATTTTAAAATATTTAAAAGGATTTTGAACATTTTACAAAGATCTGACGGATTTCAAAGATTTAAAAAAGGAGTGTACATCAGATTTTAAAACATTTCTCGAAGATTTGAAACGATTTCAAATGGTTTCAGAACATTTTAGAAGATTTGAAAAGATTTCAATAAGATTTCAAATAATTCAATGATTTCAACGAATAAAAAAGATTTCACAAACAAATATTTAAGAAAAATTTCACAAATATTTCAAAAGATTTCACAAAAAAATCCCAAAAATTTCGAACATTTCATAAAGATTGCAAGGCTTTCAAAGATTTGAAAAAGGCGCGTACACAAGATTTAAAAGAATTCACAAAGATTTCGAACATTTCCAAAGATTTTAAAAAGGGTAAACCAGATTTCAAAAGATTGTACACAGATTAAAAATTTTTTATGATTTCAAATGTATACAAAATAATTCAGAAATATTTCACAATCATTTCAAAGATTTTAAACGATTTGAAATATTTCTATGATTTCAAACTAACACAAAAGATTTCATAAAAATTTCACAAAGATTTCAGATTTCAAGGATTTGAAAGATTTAAAATATTTTACAGAAATTTAAAAGGATTCCAAAAGATTTCACAGAAAGGACCCCGCACCAAATGTACAGAAAAAAGCCTTATGATAAAAAATTCTAAAAAAAATTTTTTCTTGTATTTTCGAACCTGCAAACTAAAAATTCGAAAGAAAAATGTCAGAAATATGGACAGTTTTTAGACAAACACTTGCCCAAAGTTTCGATTTTTACATGTATTTTAATGGAAAAATGCTTATTTTAGCAAAATGTTTTTTTTCCTCAAAAACGCTATGATAGATTTGACTGAAACTTTTATATTTTGACGATCAGGCGTACCGAATCAAAAGATTCATACCCACGAACTAGAAAGATTAACGATTCTTTGGGTATACAGCATGTTTTTCGGGGTGTTTTTGTACCCTAAACATCCAAGTAACATATGTAAATCATCATTTCTTAGTAACTAAAATCAATAGAGATTTTTATTCAACTGCCACCATATGAAACGACTTTCCAATAAGTGGAGTAAGCGTACATAGCAAGAATATGTTTTGACCTAATTTTAGGGGATGTTTTGCCATCCCTTAAACAATGAGTCTGAAGTTCCTAACGCATTAATCAATAACGAAAAATAATTTTATTTTTAAATGCATGAAAGCTGCCATTTTATGACAGAAAATAGACGCGTACAACCCTAAAAACTTCTTAAAGCACTTTCAACCCCTCACTAGATATAAAACTCACTCAAGCTACCCCTAAATATTTTTAAAATTCAACAAAACCAACCTAATTCAAAAAATCCGCCCAGTTCTTGCTGATAATAATTTCAAATAATGCCAAAGGGGCACACAGAAAGTATCAACCCTTTAGCACATGTAGAACTCACCCCAGCCACCCCCGAATATTGTAAAAGTTCAATAAAATCACCCTAATTCAAAAATACGCCAGGTTTTCTGATAATGTTTTCAGTTGATGCCAAAGGGACAAAAAAGTGTCTCAATCCCTCAGCACATATAGAACTCACCCCAGTAACCCCTAAATATTTTTAAAATTCAATACAATCACCCTAATCCCAAAGTACGTCAGGTTTTTTCTGACTATATTTTCAGTTGATGCCAAAGGGGCAAAAAAATGTCACATCCCCTCAGAACATGTAGAACTCACCCCAGTCACCCCTAAATATTTTTAAAATTCAATATCAACAGCCCAATTCCAAAATACGCCAGGATTTTGATGATAATTTTTTCAATTGATGCGAACGGTTCACACAAAAAGTCTCAAAACCTCAGTACATGTAGAACTCATCCAAGTCTAAATATTTTTAAATATTTTAAAAATTCAATAAATTCAAAAAAGTAAGATGAAAGGACAGTTTTCAAATACGCACTTATCAAAGTTCCAATTTTTACATTTATTTTAATGGAAAATGATTGTATTGAATTTTAAAAATATATAGGGGTGACAGGGGTGAGTTCTATGTGCTGAGGTTTTTAAACATTTTTTTGCCCCTTTGGCATCCACTGAAAACATTTTCAGAAAAATCCTGGTGTACTTTGAAATTATGGTGATTTTATTGAACTTTTAAAATATTCGGGGGTGGCTGGGGTGAGTTCTACATGTGCTGAAGGGTTGAGACTTTATGTGTGCCCCTTTGGCATCAATTGAAATTATTATCAGCAAAAACTGGGCGGATTTTTGAATTAGGTTGGTTTTGTTGAATTTTAAAAATATTTAGGGGTAGCTTGGGTGAGTTTTATATCTGATGAGGGGTTGAAAGTGCTTTAAGAAGTTTTTAGGGTTGTACGCGACTATTTTCTGTCATAAAATAGCAGCTTTCATACATTTGAAAAAAAATTATTTTTCGTTATTGATTAATGCGTTAGGAACTTCAGACTCATTGTTTAAGGGATGGTAAAACATCCCCTAAAATTAGGTCAAAACATATTCTTGCTATATACGCTTACTCCACTTATTGGAAAGTCGTTTCATACCGTAGCAGTGGAATAAAAATCTCTATTGATTTTAGTTACTAAGAAATGATGATTTACATATGTTACTTGGATGTTTAGGGTATAAAAACACCCCCAAAAACATACTGTTTACCCAAAGAATCGTTAATCTTTCTAGTTCGTGGGTATGAATGTTTTGATTCGGTACGCCTGATCGTCAAAATATAAAAGTTTTAGTCAAATCTATCATAGCGTTTTTGAGGAAAAAAAACATTTTGCTAAAATAAGCATTTTTCCATTAAAATACATGTAAAAATCGAAACTTTGGACAAGTGTTTGTCTAAAAACTGTCCATCTTTCTGACATTTTTCTTTCGAATTTTTAGTTTGCAGGTTCGAAAATACAAGAAAAAATTTTTTTTAGAATTTTTTATCATAAGGCATTTTTCTGTACATTTGGTGCGGGGTCCTTTCTCTGTTTTAAATTTTCACAAAGATTTTAAGTACTTCAAGAGATTTCAACGAATTCACACTGATTTCAAAATATTTCACAAAGATTTCAAGGATTTCAAAGACGGCCTATGTTCGCAAAAAATGAAGAATTTTTTTATTTATGGTTCTGCTTTCTTTAAAAATTGTTGGCCAATGAAAAATGAAATGGCTCATTTTTTACATCTATAACAAACGGTTATTTCCCTATTTGATGTAAAAAAAAGAAGACCTGGAAAAACTTTACTTCTTGACCTGGAAAACCTGGAAAAAAGAATCGCTAGACACCCTGTTTAAATTACATTTTTATTAAACTTTACTAAAGAATCTCACCTAGAAAACCTGGAATTGTCAGGGAATTTTTATATATCTGGAAAAATCTGTATATTATGTCAGAGATTTTTTTTAAATGAATTTTTCAAGAGCGTGCTTAGATTCTTTTAGCATTGTAATATAGAATTAAATAACAATGTTTTTTGATTTGTAAAAGCAGCTTTGTATTACTGGATTTAACTATTTAGTTGAAAATACGTTTTTTGTCGGAAATTAATTTTTTTAACTGAAAATTTAACTATTCTATATTCTACTATTTGGTTGAAAATTCATGTTTTCCTTGACAGTTTAACTCCTGTTGAAAATTCATCCTTTTTGGTTAAATTCGAATGTTTTCTTTTTCAAAATTAAAATCTTTTTTTGGTTTAAATATCAAATATCACATTTTTCGTTGAGAATTCATCTTATTTTTTTGGAAATTTTAACTATGCTTGGTTGAAAATTAAAATCTTTTCTCAAAAATTCATTTTTTTATTGAAGATTTAACATTTTAATAGAAAATTCATCTCTTTGGTTAATAATTGTACTATTTTGTTAAAAATTCGTCTTTTTTAGTTGAAAATTGTATTTTAAACTGAAAATTTAACTATTCCATTTTTGGTTGAAAATTTACCTTTTTTTAGTATAAAAATTCAACTTTTTGGTTGAAAATTCATTTAATTTGTTGAAAATTCTTATTTCGTTGAAAATTAATCTTCGTTGAACATTCAACTCCTTGGTTGAAATTTAAACTACTTTGTTAAAAAGTCTTTTTTTATGAAGATTCATAATTTTAGTTGAAAATTAATCTGTTTCGTTAAAAATTATTATTTCAACGGAAAATTGAACTATTTGGTTGAAAATTGAACTGTTCGGTTGAAAAATAACTTTTTGGATCAAAATTCAACTGTTTTATAGAAAATTCCTTTTTTTTTTTGTAATTGATCCATAATTTTTTTTAAAGAAAATTTAGCAATTCCATTTTTGGTTAAAAATGGATTTTTTTAGTTTAAAAATTCAACTTTTTGGTTGATCAATTATGTAATTTGTTGAAAATTCTTATTTGGTAGAAAATCAATTTTCTTCTTCGAAAATTCAACTATTTGGTTAAGAATTTATGTATTTTGTTGAAAATTCCTCTCTTTTTGGTAAAAAAAACTATTCTTCTTCCTTGAAAATCCATCTTTTTGGTGTAAAATTTAACTATTCTAGTTAAAAATTCATAATTTTAGTTTAAAAATCATCTTCTTGGTTGAAAATTAAACTACTTTGTTAAATATTCGTTTTTCTGGTTAAAAAATAATTATTTTAACCGAAAATTGGAGTATTTGATTAAAAATTGAACTGTTTGGTTGAAAATTAAATTGTTATGTAAAAAAGTCTACTGTTTTGTAAAAAATTTGACGTTTTGGCTTGAAAATTCAACTGCTTTGTAGAAAATCTTTTTTTAAATTGAAAAATCATTTTTTAAATGAAAACATTTTTTTTAACAAAACTTCTATTTTCGGTTAAAAATGGATTTTTTAGTTTAAAAATTCGACTTTTTGTTTCAAAATTTATATAATTTGTTGAAAATTCTTCTTATATGGTAGAAAGTTAATCTTCTTCGTTGAAAATTCAACTGTTTGGTTTTAAATTTATGTAGTTTCTTGAAAATTCCTATTTTTTGGTAAAAAATTATTGTTCTTGGTTGAAAATTCAGGTTTTTGGTGGAAAATTTAACTATTCCATTTAAAGATTCATTATTTAAGTTGAAAATTCATCATTTTGGTTTGAAATTCAACTATTCCAGTTGAATATTCTTTATTTTAGTTGAAAATTTGTCTTTTTGGTTTAAAGTTGAACTATCCCAGTTGAAGATTCATAATTTTAGCTGAAAATTCATCACTTTGGTTGTAAATTCAAATATTTTGTTGAAAATTCGTATGCTTTCGTTGAAAAAGTATTTTGTTTTTCACTTAAATTTTAATGATTCCATTTTTTTTTTGAAAATTTATATGTATTAGTTGAAAATTTGTCTTTTGTAGTAGAAAATTCATCTTTTATATCAATTAATTGAAAAAATTCCTAGAAACCTTTATCATTAAAAAATGACTCATCCTTTAATAAAGTTATTTTCACAAATGAAAAAACTGTTATTTAATTTTACATATGAATAGTACCATTTTCACAACACATTTAGACAAATATTGAGATACCCGGAAAAAAACCTGGAATTTTCAGGGAATTTTTTTCTTAGATTTCAGTAGATATCCTGAAAGATTCTCTTTTACATTTTTTAACTATTTCAGATCCAGCCATCCAAGAAAGAAGAGGAAGTCCTCGACATGTACGCCGATGATTTTGACGTGAAGGAGAAAGAAAAACTGAATGTAAACACTTCTGACGGTGAGGTTTCAAACTTTTAATATCTTTTAATGTTTAATAAAAAAAATTCAATTAAAAAAATAATAAAATGAAAATTTACATAAACAGGGTGGCCACTGAACCGGGAAACCGGGAATTTTCTGATTTTGAGACCGGGAAACCCCAGGAAATGTCAGTTAATTTATTTCTTGACCGGGAATTTTACAAATATCTATAAGAAAAATCTACCAAATCACTTGAAATATCACAAATTTCATATCACATGATATGATGCAATTTAAAATAAGTTCGATTTCAGCTTTTTTTTAATTTTAACTTCTTCAATTATGAAATCATCCAGTTTGCAATCCGTGATTCTAAAATTTTTTACTTTGAAAATTGTCCACTTTAGGTGTTCGTTTTTAAGCGTATATATTCTAAATTTAAAGAATTTAAAATGCAGTTTGAAAGTCTTAAACAATTAAAAACTAAAAGCGTTTGGATTTGAAAATTTTGATGAAAACACGTCTCAAGTTGATCAACTGTAAATATAACTTAATCATTCATTTTTATAACTGAAGTAGCTTTGAAAATTAAACAATAATTTATTTCACCAGGCAATTTGGAATCTGTTTAAAAAACAATTTAGATATTTTAACGTTGAAAATTGAACTGTTAATTCGAAAGCCTTAGTTGTTAAACAAATTTAACCGCCCGATTGAAACTTAATAAACTATTTTTAATTTTTAAATAGTTTCAACTTAATAGATTCATAATTAAACGCTTTTATTCAATTTCAAATATTATTTTAGATAAAAATATTCTATTATTAACCCATTCAATTTGAAATATTTTTATTAAAAAAGAGGATTCTTCCAATATTTAGCCATATTTGACTATTCATTTAAAATGTGCAATTATAAATTTCATATTTAAAACTACACAATTTGAAACTAAATTTTGTAGAAACAGTTTGAATCGTTTAAATTTCAGTGGTAAATTTAAACTTTGTGTACAATTTAAATTGGTCCAATTTTTATGTTATATATTTGTAAGTAAACGTGTTGAATTCAACTTAAAAGGATTTATGTATAAAAAAACATTTGGATTTAACAATACTAATTTAAAAAAAGGGAAGGAATTTTGGTATTTAATTTTTTCCGGATCGGAAGAGGAGCTTGTTTGTTTTTACATATTTATTGAGCTGAAGTGGGCAATTTTGGTATTTTTAATATTTTTATTGAGTTTCAAACGAGAAAACTTTACTCTTTATTTTTGTCGAAATCTGAGGAACATTTTATCTTTTCAAGATTATTATCGAATTTAAAAGGAAGAAATTTTGGTCGTCAATATTTTATGAATTGGAATAAGGATAATTGTTTATTTTTAACATTTTTATTCAGTTTGAAAGAAGGAAATTTTGATTTTTACTATTTTCTGAATTGGAAGAGGCCTTTTTTGTTTTTATAATGTGTATTGAGTTTGACGGGATGACATTTTTTTCGTGTATTGGGAAAAGACATTTTTTCTGAATTGGAAGAGGGCAATTTTTCATTTTTAAAATTTTTATAAGCTGGAAAGAAGTAAATTTTGGTTTTCACCTTTTTCTGAATTGGAAGAGGCCCTTTTTGTTTTTATCATTTTTATTCATTTGGAGGGGATGGAATTTTTTCTGAATTAAAAGGGGCCATTCTTTTCTTTTTAATATTTTTATTGAGCTTAAGAGAAGAATTTTTTATTTTCAATTTTTTTCTGAATTTGAAGAGGGCAATTTTTTTTCTTAACATTTTTATTGGGTTGAATGAGATAACTTTTTATGTTCCATCTTTTTTCTGAATTGGAGGTGGGTAATATTTCATTTTTAACCTTTTTTCAGTTGGAAGGGAAGAAATTTCGGGCTTCAGTTATTTCTGAATTTAAAGATGGTCATTTTGTTTTTAAGATTTTTGTAGAGTTGAAAGGAAATTTTGGTTTGAATTTTTTTCTGAATTGGAAGAGGCCCTTTTTTGTTTTTATAATTTTTTTTTAAGTTGGAAGGGATGACATTTTTTTCTGAATTGGGATAGGCAATTTTTTCTTTTCAACGTTTTTATTGAGTTTAAAGGAAGAATTTTTTATTTTCAATTTTTTTCTGAATTGGAAGAGGAAAATTGTTTATTTTTGACATTTCTATTGTGTTGGAAGGAAGGAAATCGTGTCTTTTTTCTGAATTGGGAGAGCCCCTTTTTTGTTTTTATCATTTTTATTTATTTGAAAGGGATAAAATTTTTGTTATTTTTTTTCTGTATTTGAAGACATGTTTTTTTATTTAACATTTTTATTTAGTTTAAGGTGCGAATTTTTTATTTACAATTTTTTTTTAATTGGAAGAGGGTCATTTTTTATTCTTAACATTTTTATGAAGTTGGAAGGGAGGAAATTTCGATTTTCAATTTTTTCTGAATTGGAAGAGGGTCATTGTTTTATTTTAAAGATTTTTTATCGAGTTGGAAGGGAGGAAATTTTTATTTTCAAGTTTTTCTAAACCTGAAGAAGCACTTCTATTCAACATTTTTATTGAGTTGGAAG
This sequence comes from Andricus curvator, assembly GCA_932195095.1. NCBI lineage: Eukaryota > Metazoa > Arthropoda > Insecta > Hymenoptera > Cynipidae > Andricus > Andricus curvator. The sequence goes on along the minus strand of CAKNYM010052517.1, from coordinate 341,780 downwards.
GGAGAAATTTTTGGTTTTCAATTTTTTCTGAATTGGAAGAGAAAATGTTTTTTTATTTAACATTTTTATTTAGTTTAAGGTGCTAATTTTTTAAGGCCAGCAGGCTAAAAAATAAACGTTTATCTACTAGGTGCTAATTTTTTATTTACAATTTTTTTCGAATTGGAAGAGGAACCTTTTTTATTCTTAATATTTTTATGAAGTTGGAAGGGAGGAAATTTTGGTTTTCAATTATTTCTGAATTGAAAGAGGGTCATTGTTTTATTTTAAAGATTTTTTATCCAGTTTGAAGGGAGGAAATTTTTATTTTCAAGTTTTTCTAAACATGAAGAAGCACTTCTGTTGAACATTTTTATTGAGTTAGAGGGGATGCAATTTTTGTTATTTTTATTTTCTGAATTGGAAAAGGACACTTCTTTCTACTTAACATTTTTTTTAGTTCAAGGGAAGAATTTTTTATTTTCAATTTTGTTCTGAATTGGAAGATAAAAATTTTTTATTTTCAAAATTTTTTTTTATTTTAAGGGAGGAAATGTTGGTTATTAATTTGTTCTAATGTGGAAGAGAGAAATTTTTTAATTTTATGTTTTTTATAGAGTTAGAGGAAGAGGAAACTTTTTTATTTTTAAGATTTTCATCGAGTTGGATGGGAGGGAATTTCGGGTTCAATTTTTTCTGAATTGGCAGAGGGAAATTTTTTGTTTTTAAGAATTTTATCGAGTTGGAATGGAGGAAATTTTGGTTTGAATTTTGTCTGAATTGCAAGAGGAATATTTTTTGAATGAAGAGGGGGCAAATTTGTTATTAACATTTTTTTTAGTTTTGCACTTTAATGTCATTTAATTTTCAATTGTTTATTTTAAAAATGTTAAAATCTTCAGTTTTAAAAGTTAAAAATTCAAAAAAAATTCCACTTTATTGTTTTAATTTTTAATCTCAGTGATCGTGAAAATTTGTTGCCAACCGGAAAATGACCGGGAATTTTGTCTCGCTTAAAACGGCCACCCTGATAAAACCTCGTTTCATAATTTTCCAAGTTTTCCAAGATCTATTTTTAGTAAAATTATATAATTTTGCAGAAAAAAATACAACAGAAAACAAATCCGAGAGGACAGATGAAGAAAGCATCACCTGGGAGCTGAAATGGTCTCAAAATGAAGATGCTGAAGTGAGCGGTCCGCATAAAACTGAAAGAATGCTTTCTTGGTCGAAGGAAGGTTACTTTAAAAAGGGCGCTTGGGTCCGTAGAACTGGCCAGGAAGGCGATTTCTGCAGCGCCGCAAGAATTGATTTTGACTTATACCTTTAATTTAATTTTCCAACAATGATCCTAAACTCACAAGACATGACAGATGTTTCAGAATGTTGAAAAGAAGATTCCCATAGTGAGTTTCTCATTTTATTTTTCGCTTTATAACGCTTTAAACGTGATTAAGGACATTTACTAGACTGTCACGTGACCGATATTATTTTTAACGAACGTACTCGTAAACTAATACGTCGTAATCGGCAGGAAGTCGCATCTCATAAACTGAGGCCAAGCGGAGAAGCAATTTTTTTCAAATTTTTTTGCATGCCTAATCTAAATATTATAAAGAAATTATAGATTATTAAATATAAATAGATTAAATTATAAATTATAATATTATAGAAACAGTTTTCTACATTGCTTGTTAGCATGATAAGTTATGAAATCAAGAAGCAATGTAGAAAACTGTTTTATCTACTCCCTTTTCAGATAAATAGTAGATCACTTCACGTATCGCAGCGTATGGGGGAGCTTACCACTCACCAGTCCGAGTTCTGCGAAAATTTTAATTTAGTAAATGAAAAATAGCTTTTTTTATACAAATTATTAATAAAAGTTTATAGATCATTTGTAAAATAAAGTAAAAGAGTAAGTCATTCAGTTTTTAGAGAAAAATTTAATATTTTAGTTACTGGTCTGTTTTTCTTACGTAGTTCTGAATTTTACAAACATAACATTATTGTCTTCTGAAATAAGTCAAAGTATGTATTTTGATAACATTCTCTATTTTTTATGCCAAATAGTAGATTTTTCAACTAATAAAGATAAATTTTTAACTAAAAATGAAGTAGTTCAATTTTCAACCAAAATGATGAGTTTTCAAACAAGAAGATTAAGTTTCCACTAGAAAGACAAATTTTCAACAATATGCAGAAATTTCCAATTAAACATTTGAAGTTCTAACTAAAAAAGGAAAATTTTCTACTAAAAGAAAACGAATTTTCCACAAAATTGTTAGATTTTCAACTAAATTAATTAATTTCTAGCCAAAAATGGAACAGTGAAGTTTTCAGATAAAAAAAATTGAATTTTCAACAATATAGTTCAATTTGCAACAAAAGCAGTGAATTTTGAACTAAAAAAGAAAACATTTTCAGCCAAAAATGGAATACATAGTTAAATTTCCTGTTAAAAAATTAATTTTCAAACAAAAAAGAAGTGAATTTTTCAATAGAATTGTTAAATTTTCAGCCATTGAGATGAAATTTCAACTAAAGTAATGAATCTTCCACCAAAAAATTACTTTTCAACAAAGTAGTAGAACTTTGAACCAAAAAAAAAGATTTTAATATTGGATGAAAACAGTTGAATTCAAACAAAAAGACGAATTTTAAATAAAATACTTAATTTTTGAGTTCTAAAATTAATTTTCAAACAAAAAAATGCAATACAATAGTTACATTTTCATCAAAAGAAATGAATTTGCAACTAGAGAGAATAAATTTGTAACCAAAAATGAAATAGTTCAATTCTCAGTTAAAAAAATAGTTTTGGACCAAAAAAAAAAGAGTTTTGAACAGAATACTTAAATTTTCAACCAAAAAGAATGAATTTTCAACAAAAACTAATGAATTTTCAACTAAAAAGATGAATTTTCAACTAAAAAATTAATTTTTAACAAACAAAATATTTTTAACAAAGTATTTAAATTTTTAACCACAGAAATGAATTTTCAACAAAAATAAATGAATTAGCAAAGAAGAAGAAGAATTTTCTAAAAAAAGTAAATTTTCAAACATATAGTTGAATTTTTGACCGAAAAATGATTTTTCAACCAAAAAGATTAAAAAATTAATTTTCAAACAACAAAAAAAGTGAATTTTTCAATAGAATTGTTAAATTTTCAGCCATTGAGATGAAATTTCAACTAAAGTAATGAATCTTCCACCAAAAAATTACTTTTCAACAAAGTAGTAGAACTTTGAACAAAAAAAAAAAGATTTTAATATTGGATAAAAAACTGTTGAATTCAAACAAAAAGACGAATTTTAAATAAAATACTTAATTTTTGAGTTCTAAAATTAATTTTCAAACAAACAAAATTCAATACAATAGTTACATTTTCATCAAAAGAAATGAATTTGCAACTAAAGAAAATAAATTTGTAACCAAAAATGAAATAGTTAAATTCTCAGTTAAAAAATAATTTTGGGCAAAAAAAGGAGGTTTCAACAGAATACTTAAATTTTCAACCAAAAAGAATGAGTTTTCAACCAAAACTAATGAATTTTCAACTAAAAAGATGAATTTTCAACTAAAAACTTAATTTTTAACAAACAAGCAAAATATTTTTAACAAAATAGTTAAATTTTAAACCAAAGAAATGAATTTTCAACAAAAATAAATGAATTAGCAAAGAAGAAGAATTTTCTAAAAAAAGTCAATTTTCAAACATATAGTTAAATTTTTGACCGAAAAATGATTTTTCAATAAAATACATGAATTTGCATCCAAATGATTGATTTTTAAACTAAAAGAGGCGAATTTTTAACAAAAAATCACAAGTTAAATTTTCAGTTAATCAATTTTCAACGAAAAAAAAATTGATTTTCATCCAAATGGTTTATTTTAAACCAAAGAAATGAATCTCCAACAAACAACGTAAAATGTAATAGTTGATATTTCAAACAAAAAATAATTCAAAATAAAAGTCGTTGAATTCAACTATAAAGGACGAATCTTCAACAAATTATGTAATTTTTCAAATTGAAAAAGATCAGTTTTTAGCCCAAAAATAAAACAAAAACAAATAAAAGACAAATTTTCAACAAAATAGTTAAATTTTCAACCAAAGAGGAGAAACTTCAACCGATAAAATTTTAATAAAAAACAGTTGAATTCAACCAAAAGAAAGGAAACGATTTTTCTCCAAAGCAGTTTGGTTTTTTTAATTTGAAAATATGGTTTTTAGTTTTCGCTATGAAAAATATAAATTTTTTGAAAAAATGTACTTTAAAACGTTCTTTCAGTAAACAATAATGTTATGGTTTTGAAATTCAGAACTATGCAAGAAAAACTGACCGTACTCAAAATATTAGATTTTGTCTTTTCAAACCGAACAACTGACACTTTGACTCTATTTCACGAATGAATTATAAACCTTTAATAATAATTTGTAGAAAAAAAAACTATTTTTCATGTATTAAATTTGAATTTTCCTAGATGCCGCTAGTTAAAGGGCATTTTCTTATTCCGATTATTACATAAAAAATATAATTTTTTTCGGAAAAACGGCCTTTGTCAAAAATCTTTGTATTCTGTAGATTATGTATGCAAAAAACTAGACAAAATGATTCTCCTTTTGGCATCAGTTTATGAGAGGCGATTTCCCAATGATTTTCACGGCCCTTAAGATTGTACAGAATGGAATACTATGTATGAATATATTTGCCAGTGGAATTGAACGATGATTAAAAAAATGGAAATAAAATGGCATGGCACACGCAGATAATAGTAATTTATTTGGAGACCAATAATTTAAATTATAATTTAATTTATTTTTAAATATTAAAATTAATTTATGGTTTATTTTACAAGTGGTTTCAATTACATAAGTTTATCTTGCTCTTCTTTTGCCTCCGCCGTAATTTGTGGAAGGCCTCTTAGTGTCAGATACTCTTTGGGCGTAAATATTCGATGAACTCCAATCTTTTCCGTATCTATCATGAGCTGAATGATCCAAGTGAATAGGTGGACCTATAAGAAACAGAAAATTTTAAAAATACAATTTTTTTCGTTGAAAGTACATTCTTTTTAATTGAAAAGTCTACTATTATATTATTAGTTGAGAACCATCTCTTTTGGTAAAAAATTCTACTATTTGGTTGAAAGTTCAATTACTTTTGTTAAACATTCATTTTATTCGTTGAAAATTGAACTGTTTTATTGAATTTTTTTGGTTGAAAATTAATTTTTTTACTGAAAAATTGACTATTCTATTTTGGTTACGAATTGGTCGTTTTTAGTTGAAAATTAAACTATTAAATTCTTATTGAGAATTCATCTTTTTTTCTTGAAAATTTAACTATGTGGTCTAAAATTTATTATATCACTTCAAGATCCGTCTCTTTCGTTAAAAATTTAACTATTTTTAGGAAAATCTGTTGTGTTTTAATTAATTTTTTTCGTCTAAATGCGAACTTAATTAATAGAACCCAATAAGAAAATTCAACTATTTTTCTTTGAAATTAATTCTTTTTAATTGAAATCTCGACTATTATATTCTTGGTTTAAAATTAATTTCCTTTGGTAAAAAATTCTACTATTTGGTTGAAGATGTAACTATTTTGATGCAACTTCGTATTTTTTTATTGGTGAAGATTAATTTTTTTAATGAATATTCAACTAATCCATTTTTAGATGAAAATTTACCTATAGTTGAAACTTTGACTATTAATTTTTTCATTGATAATTTAACTATTTGATTGAAAGTTCAACTACTTTCTTAAAAATTCATTTTATTCGTTGAAGATTTAACTACTTTGTTAAAAAATCGTTTATTTTTTAGTTGAAAATCAGTTTTTTTGACTAAAAATGTAATTATTCTATTTTTGGTTAAAAATTAATCGTTTAATAGTTAGCCTAAATGCGAATTGAAGTAATAGAACCCAATAATAAAATTCAACTATTTTTCGTTGAAAGTTCATTCTTTTTAATTGAAAACTCTATTATTACATTCTTGGCTTAAAATTCATCTCTTTTGGTAAAAAGTTCTAATATTTGGTTGAAGATTCAACTATTTTGATGAAAATTCGTATTTTTTTTTTTAGAATTAATTTTTTTAACTGAAAGTTTAAGTAATTCATTTTTAGATGAAAATTGATCTATAGTTGAAATTTTAACTATTAAATTTTTCATTGAGAATCTAACTATTTTGTTAAAGATGAAAATTTGTTGTTGGAAATTCTTTTTTTTTTTTAAACTTTAACTATTCTATTATCGGTTGAAAATTTATCGTAATTAATTGGAAATTCCACTGTTTTGTTGAAAATTAGTCTTTTTGTGCTGAAAATTCTATTATTTACTTAAATAATTGAACTATTTGCTTGGAAATGAACTTTTTGGTTTGAAAATTCATCCCTTTTTGTAGAAATTTGATCTTTTTTAGTTAAAAATTTCATTCTTTTGTAGAAAATTGTGGAAAATTTACTATCTGCTTAAAAATTCAACTATTTTGTTAAAAAGACGTCTTTTTTGTTCGAAAAATCAACTTCTTTGTTGGAAACTCGGCTTTTTGGATTGAAAAGTTCTTGGTTGAAAATGCATCGTTCTTGATTGAAAATTTAACTAAATTTCACTAATTCATTTTTAGATGAAAATTGATCTATAGTTGAAACTTTAACTATTAAATTTTTCATTGAGAATCTAACTATTTGGTTAAAACTTTAACTACTTTCTTAAAAATTCAGTTTAAAAATTGATCGTTTTTAGTTGAAAATTCAACTATTAAATTTTTTATCGAAAATTCATATTTTTCATTGAAAATTTAACCACGTAGCTAAAAATTCATTTTATTAGTTGAAGATTCATCTCTTTTTTTTGAAAATGCAACTATTTTGAAGAAAATTCTTTATTTTTAAATCATTTTTTTAACAGATAATTTAATTATCTCATTACCTTGGAAATTTATAATTTTTAGTTGAAAAATGTATGTCTCTCGTTGTAAATTCTTCTTTTTTGGTAGAAAATTAATATTTTTGATTGAAAATTCAACTATTTGGTTGAAAGCTGAACTACTTTGTTAAAACAACATTGTATTAGTTGAAGATTTTGAAAATTGATCGTTTTTAGTTTAAAATTCAAAAATTACATTTTTTTATTAATAATTCATATTTTTTGGTTGAAAGCTGAAAATTCTTGTATTTTATAATCAATTTTTTTAACTGAAAATTTAAAATTTTATTATTGGTTGAAAATTTATCATTTTTAATTGAAAATTTAACAATTTGGTTAGAAAATTATATATTTTGTTGTAGATTTTTGTATTTTTTCTTAGAAAAGGAATATTCTAGATTGAAAATTAAACTACTTGGTTGAAAGTTGAACTACTTTGTTAAAAATTCATTTTGTTAGTTAAAAGCAAATTTTTTTGGTTAAAAATTTGACAATTTGGTTCAAAATTTATGTTCTTTTCTTGTAAATTTGTCTTTTTTCTTAGAAAATTAATCTTCTTTATTGAAAATTACACTGCTTGGTTGAAAGCTGAACTACTTTGCTACAAATTCATTTTGTTATTTCTTTGGTTGGAAATTTAACTATTTTATTTTAAATTCTTTTTTTTCGTTGAAAATACATTTTCAAGGGGAAAATTTAACTATTCTATTTTCGGTTTAAAATGTATCGTAATTAATTGGAAATTTAACTGTTTTGTTGAAAATTCGTCTCTTTGTGCTGAAAATTGTATTATTTACGTAAATAATTAAACTATTTGCTTGGAAGTTAACTTTTTGGTTTGAAAATTCATCCCTTTTTGTAGAAATTTGATCTTTTTTAGTTAAAAATTTCATTGTTTTGTAGAAAATTGTGGAAAATTAACTATCTGGTTGAAAATTCAACTATTTTGTTAAAAAGTCGTCTTTGTTGTTCGAAAATTCTTCTTCTTTGTTGGAAACTCAGCTTTTTGGATTGAAAAGTTCTTGGTTGAAAATGCATCTTTCTTGATTGAAAATTTAACATTCATCTAAAAAATCCTTTTTTTTGGCTTGAATATTCGACTTTTTGGTTAAAAATGCAATTGTTTTTGGTTGAAAATGCAACTATTTGGTTACAAATTCGTCTCTTTTGCTTGAAAGTTCAACTATTTGGTGGAAAATGCAACTTTTTTTGTTGAAGTTTAATCTTCTTTATTTCTTTTTCTTTGTTATTTATAAATTCGATCATTTGGTTGAAAAATCATTTTTTATGTTGATAGTCCACCTGTTTGGTCTTAAATGATAACTCTTTCTTTGATAATTTATTGTTTTTTTTTTGTTGATAATTAACTATGTGGTTAAAAATTTAACTATTTTGTTGAAAATTGAATTATTTTATTCAAAATTCAAGTATTTTCTTAAGAAGTCGTCTTTTTCTGTTCGAAATTTTTTAAAATAATTTTTCTTTTTGGATTGAATATTCGAGTGTTTTGTTCAAAATGCAACTTTTTGTGTTGGGAATTGTTTTTTGATCGAAAATTCGACCATTTGGACAACTATTTGGTTGCAAATACAGGGTGGCGATTTGACCGGGAAACCGGGAAATGTCCTGGAATTTTATTGGCCGGGAAAAACCGGGAAATGACCGGGAATTTAATTTAAAAACCGGGAATTTACTTCTGATCATAGCAAAATGCAAGAAATATAATTTCACTTGGAACAGGGAATGTTTTACATGGAATGGGAATTTTTTAAAGGAATTATA